>JAQIYA010002250.1:0-10272 GCA_034699355.1 Microtritia minima
CTTTCAAAACTTTGCAAACTTTTAAAGTCTATAAACTTTTAAACTCTATAAACATTGTTTAATTGTTAATTTTGTCAATTTAGAATTTGATGTTTGATTCTAACGCTTCTATAACTTGAGGATTATTAGCATAGACTCTATGCTTTAAAGGTCGCGAAAGCTAAAATCACAAGTTGTTAGGTCACGACTAGTGTTGCCAACCCCTTGTGATTTTTAGCTCTGGCGAAGTTTAATGCAAAGAGTTTATAGTCGACAAAAGCCGAAAATTAAAAATTTAAATTAACTGAGATTGAAATTCATTTTTTAAATTGAAATAACACTAAAATTTTCCTGTCAGACCGAATATGACCTCCGTTTTTAAGTTTTTGCAGCTGACTGTAAACGATCTACTACTCTAAGTATAAATTATACACAAACAGTAACACAACATATACAGTATTTTAGAAAATATCTTAGGAAATTAAAATAATTAAGCCGACATTTTTATTGTAATGTCTAAAAGAATAGCCGACAGACGACAAAATGTCAAATGAAAGTGAAATAATAAATCTGAAATTCGTATGTATACTCGCACCAGTATAATAATGTGATTTACTCCGACCAGTAATCATATCAACAATTAAGCAGCATTAAAAAATCATATAAAGCGTGTGTCAAACAACATTACCGATTGACAAACAGGTATTAGCTTAGAGTTGTTCTAAGAAAAGCATGTCAGCGTTTTAATCACATGCCTTTTATTAAAGCTTATCAATCATAAGTTAACACAATGCCTTTAACTGTGTTCATCTCAATATCATTCTTAACTAAACTTTAGTTAGAGTGTTTAAAAATTTGTTAAATCGGTGTGAAAAATGTTTGAGTGAAAATGGTGGACACTTTAAACAACTTAAATAAATAGTTAAGCACCTCTGTGACTCGGTACTGTTGTTTGACACACGCTTTAAAACAATAGATAGCACTACAATAGGCGGTCAGTTAATATAACTCATACCTCCTGCACGAGTTGCAGGGAGTCATAAGATCATGTATGAGTATAAATAACGAACGATGATTTATTATTATTATTATTAAAATATGCAGTCAGACCTACATCTCAAATCCATAAGCTTTCTTTTGTCAGTCAAAATAAGCTAAAAATATGAGTTCAATTTTTCCCCTACTAATAGCACACTAAACATCTGTTTTTGGGAATAAAGATTTTCTTCAAAGTTTTATTTCCATGTTTGCGTCTTCAAAATATACTATTTTGTGTTGCAATAACCAAACAGATGAAATTCGTCAGAGAATAAAGTTTTATCTAAATTGTGATTATTTTTTAGCAAAATTATAATAAAAATTCACAAAAACATTTTTCTCGTCGTGAAATCTACTACTACTGTATTAGCAATAATTGTTGAACTTTTTGAAATTTATAAGTATTTAGTTTTTTAGCTGTTTTCTTACAGAAGTATAAGAAACAGATAATGTTGAGAATACAAATAAGTTTATCTTTACATCATTTTTATTATTTTAGGCATATATCATATTAACATGGAATACGTTATGTAACGCTCATTTTTGTTCGTGATTTCTGTGTTTTATTGACAATTTTGATTTTATATTTATTATACCTTTTTTAATTTTATAAAAGGAGAAAATTTTGAAGTTCTTCAATGTGGTACAAGTCTCAAAGGTTACACAAATAACGCTCAATATTTGAAATTAAACAAAAGTGCTTATTTTGAATTGACTAAAAATGCATGATTTAAATAAATCAATAATTTTGTATTTATAATAAATAAACAATAATTGAATATAATTAACCATAAAATATTCTGAATAAAGATCTAACAATCGTAAGAGTAAATGGCGTTTACTCTCAATTTTATTTACATTTAATTTATTTATTAACAATTAAAGGTAAAAAATTTGATTTTATTTAGTATATGCAGTAAATCAATCAATATAATCGGCTATTGAATTATGACATTCTTTATTTAGATATTATTTAATTTTATGACTCGTTTATACAAAATATTAACCACTGGGTAGGAGTGCGGCGCATGCAGTTGTTGTTGCGCTGTAAAAGTTAATCAAACAGGTCAGGTCCGAATTGCAATTGGCGGTGGCAGTGGTGGCGAGAGCTGTCAGGAAGAGAATCCGAGAGTATAAATACATATATTTATATGAATTAATATTATTGAATACTTACGAACGCAAGGATTAGTAAGAGTTGTTACAATGGAAGAAAAGTAATTTGGAAGAGCTATAAAAATATTTTCAATAATTAAATAATTGTTAATTTTAATGTTAATTGTTATTCTAATGGATAAACAGATAATTTTAAAAACACAGAGAAACTCCTTTATAGCAAACACGTTAGTACCACAAAAGTTGTTGGTCACGAGCAGATTCCCCAATAAACAAATTTTAAACAATTAAAAATTGTTTCATGTCTGGTGACAAACTGTATGCTAAGTGGGTATTTGCGATAAGCAAAGCTTATTTGCACAGAGATTGTCTGTAATTAGATTCTCGTATGCCTGTATAGTGGATCTATATAATAGATATTTTGATTACCATAAATAACGTTCCCTAAAAAATATGAATATAGCCTGAGGGCTATCTATGTATAAGCAAATATTTTGATAAAGCTTTGTTGTGGAAGCTATACATATGATGCGAGATACATATGCATATGTTAAACTTTTTTCAAATTGTGTAGTTTATTCAAATTTATTTTGATATAACAAATTATTGTTAATAATTTATTCTAATGCATCAAATTCTCTATTCTCCGATTCAGTATTGAATATCAAATATGTCACTGCACTCCTGAAGATTAGTATTCATTAGTTTGTCTTCACTAATATTTTCAAATTCAGAATTACAGGTTTCATTTTATTGATACAAAACGCTTGATTATTATAAAGTGCTTGCCATACAGGGGTGCGGACTATAATGAAACTGATTTCAGAATATCTAATTTTCGAAATTTTCAAATGTGCGAGCTATAGAAGGCGGCGGACTATATTCGTAAACTTAGGGTAGTTTAATACACTTTAATAAGGTGTCAAAATACAAGTTGATTTTAAGTTAGCATTAGTTTAATTGAATATTTGTACGTACTCGCACACGCCACTACAAAGGTGTAATCAAATGCTACATTTCCATTCACGAATGCGCATAAACAACCTAAAAGATAAAAATAAGTTTAATTATTTATTGATTATTTATTTAAGTTTAATTATATATTGACGAAAACATAAAATTTTTAAACTGATTAATTATTAATCCTAAATCTTAAATTAATAATTTAGCTATGAATTATACGATTACTTTTTAATTATGTTTTAATCTTTGTAAAATTCAATTGTATAAATATAAGCATATTTAGGGAGAATTTTCTCCCTCATGTAATCTAAATAGAGCCCCCCCACCACGACAGGCTCTTTATTAACAAAGGGAAAATTTTAGGGTGCCACTAAAAATGGGCCGATACCCACCTATATATGCAAATTTCCACCAATATGCTCTTTATTAACAAAGGAAAACGGCCTAAATGGACACTATATGACCGTCTGTTACGTAACACTTAGAGAAAGAGAAACGTAAAGAGAAAATTCTCCCCCAATTCAATTGGTGAATCTAGTTTATATCTATATACCAAAAAAATCATCTTTATAACCTTTAAAATTAATTTTTTAATTAAAATCTTTGTTAATTAATAATAATATTAATAATTTTGTTTTATGCATATTAAGGTTAATAAATTCAAAATAAAAATTGATTCGATTAAAAACAATTTTCTTCTTTAATTGGTTATAATTTGATTAATAAATATTTCAAATTACAACATTCAACTCAAATTTCAATTATTTTTTAACTTAATAATACTTAACAAACTTAATAAAAAAATTGCTTTTATAAGGTAAATAACTTATTAAAATTGTTCAAATCTTACCTTGAATTAGATTATTGCAAACGGTATTGATATTAACTGGTGGAGGTTGAGTTTGACAATTGACATAGTCTAATAATATAAATTATTTATTATAATTTGTCTATTCTATACTATTCTCTATTGTTTATATGCTACGAAATATTATGTAAATAATTCATAAATTTAATAACATTTTTATAAAATGTAAATAGTCATAATTTTATTAATTATATAAATTAAATAAAATGTCAAACGTGGCGAATAATGCCATTTTTAATTTTAAAACTTAAATTTAATATTATATTTAAGTGAAATTCTTAAGATTTTACTGTTACACTTACTGTTTGGCAAAAATATAAAAACATTGAACAATATAAAATATATTTGATAATACATTATAATTTTATAATTTTGATATTTGATTTTAATTTATTTAAACAATTCTAAGTAAAAAATACTAATATATTAATTTAATATATAATTTATATAAAACTTATAAAAAAAAGTGAAAGCATATGTTTGGTTTTAATTTAACTAAATTAAAGTATGCTTTTCGGAAATAAAACAGTGCAAAGTTTTTACAAATTTTATTAACAAATGTGTTAAACTATTTTTCTTATTTTATATTAATTATAATTTTTTTAAAATTTATAAAAAGAAAAATTTATAGACTAATGAATAATTTTGATAATAATAATAAGAAACTAAATAATACAATGATCAAATGTTGTGAGAATTTTCGTCTTTGATTTTAATCAAACTCTAGATGAGCTCGTGTTTGTATACAAATTTAAGTTTATAAAAAGCCTAAATTAAAACTTTTAATATTATGCAAGCGCTTGATTTTCATCGAGGTATAAATTATTTATCTATCTTCTAGAATAGTATTGTAATAGCTATTAAATACAATTTTTAAAAATATTATTAATAATACTTAACTATTAGTTTACTATATAGATATGTTTTGTTAGCTAATACAGGTTAACTTATCTAAAATAATAAAAAAGAACCTCATTTTTTCATTGAACAAAAATAAGTGTCATTTAAAAGACCTTTAAGACCTTTGACATTATAGACATTAATGATTAATGTAGTTTACGGTTGTTTTGTTTGGTTATAATCAAAATTGTTTCATCGAAATGTGTTATTAGAAAACAACAATAAAAATTTTTGACAATAAATCAGGAAAATCTCTATAATTTATTAAAATAATTGTGTGAGTTAATGTGTTAGTGTTTAAGTTGGCAACAATGTTTTTCATTGATGCGTTAAATTATTTACACAAGTACTAATAATTTTTGAAATTTTTAACTAATAATATAAATAACGGCTTTAAAATTTAATTATTGTCTAAATTTAAAATCATTATTCAACAATAAATAAAGACAGAAATAACAATGAAAATTATATCATTAAAATATAAACTTTTTAAAGCGAGAATTCTCGTGAACAATGTAAATATAAATCTAGTATTATCAGCGATGCAAAGAATGTTAGGTCGAAATGACGCTGTCATAGCATATGTAAATGCTAAGTTAAGTCGATATATCCCTAAAACAATAATGTAATTTTAAAATTAACTTATTTGTTCAAATCAGGCAATTATTGTTTTTTATTTATATTTATAAGTAATTAATTTAGAAAGTTTATGATTTATATTAAAGTAAATAAAACGCATGATTATAACCAAAAAATTTGATTTAAACCATATTCAATAAATTGATATCTAAATTAAAAAATGTTGCGTAAGCTATGAGATGAGCTCAATATGGTAACAAATTATTAAAATAAGGTTTAAAATCAATTTCGCAAATTAAATTTGTTACGAATAAGTAATTTTGTAATAAAATTAATCAAATTTTATTATTTGAAAAATTAAAATTACATTTGCAAGTTTATAACGTAAACAAACTAATTTATATTTAATTTCTTCAATTAAAAATTGTAACTTATATTTAAACATAAACCATTAAATCTCTTTATATATTAGATATATTATAAACACCATTTATTTATGCCACACATTCATTCTTTATAAACTAATTTAATCAAAGGTTTAGTGAAAAATATTGAAAACATAGTATTTAATGAATAATAAAATCATAGCACTCCAGAATTAATTATACTCATTAAATTAAAAGATTATGTTATCAAATTTAATAAATGAATTCAAAGTAATTAAATCCTGTACAGCAGAGTTACTTCACTTTACTTGGTAAGTATATAAAGATGACTTTATATAAGTTGACTTATATTTATGAGTTTTAGTTTTATCTTGAATTATATAAATTAATTTACAATTGATATTATTCTATATTAAAAAATA
Source organism: Microtritia minima (assembly GCA_034699355.1). Taxonomy (NCBI): domain Eukaryota; kingdom Metazoa; phylum Arthropoda; class Arachnida; order Sarcoptiformes; family Euphthiracaridae; genus Microtritia; species Microtritia minima. The sequence continues at coordinate 6,252 of JAQIYA010002250.1, forward strand.
TATGAGAATATATGATTATATATTCAATTGTTATTGAATGTTGTCTTCAATATCATACAATTGCAATTCAGTCATTTTAGTCGTACTATTATTAGCGCTCTCTTCTTGATAATCGACCACAAAAATTGCCGCATTTCTTCTATTAGAGCTGATTTCAATACCTTTTTTCTTTAAAAAATAAATATTTGATAATATATTAGCAATTTGTTGCATCATTTAAGTACCTCATGCTCGGCGTCAATGATGTCTCCGTAATTGTTTTTATTAATTTTGTTTTGAACAAAACGTCTCCATCGCTGCCATTTGGAGTCCACTTTGAGGCCTCTAATAACAGTATCCTTTTGAGTGGTATTGTAAACTTTGGTGGATCGGCCTATCTTTTTGATTGAAGAAACTAAATCCAAACAAGAATAAACGATTCGCAATTTGCACTTTAAATATCGTCGCTTACCCCACAGTTTAATTGAGGTAAGAATGGAATCGTCACAAAGCACTTGAGACGCTGATCTGCCTTTAATAATATTGATGGCTATTACCAGACCGTAACAATTCGGGAATTACCGAAATTTCCAGAATTTGCATCAAAACCCAAAAATTCCCTAAATTTCCCGGATTTGAGTAATCTTTAGAAAAATCATTATTTAGTATCTGATTTTCATCGTCAAAGTAATAATAATTTAAGCTTTACAGAACAATCAGTTTAAGCTTTATTGTATTAATTATATAACAAGTTTATTCAATAAATGATGTATTTGTGTGATAATAAACTTTTACATATATATTCCCTAAATATGCCACATTTTCTCTTCAGATTCACTCCCGAATTGTTACATTCCTGGCTATTACATTTAAGATTATACTCATTGTACATATATTATATAAAATATACATATATAATTATAATATAATATATTAAATTGTAATATAATATATTAAATTGAAATATAATTATATTATATTACAATTTAACATTTTTATAAGTAACTGTTAAATTATTAAACCGATTTATATATAAATTACTTTAAAACTAATTCAATGAAATAAATCGAAGAATCAGAATGAAAAATATATATGTGTTTTTTATTATAATTATTACGAAAAACATTTCAAATGTGTAAAATGTAATTTACACTTAGCTTTAATAATTGTTATGTAACTAACATAATGACATAATTATGTTATTAAGTTATTATAATAGATTGGTAACACTAATATCTATATTATAAAATTTTTAATCATGAATTTTAATATGCATGTAATTCCTCGTTCTAAAGCCCTTCGTTATAATATAATTATCTTTGTAATAGATTTATATTAAACAAAAGTTATACAATATTAATTACACTCAATAATAGATTTTATTTACGGTATAATTTTGAAAAATTTGTACATAAAATCCAAATATACATAAAACTAAAATATTAGATTACATTAGTTACAATTAATGTAAGAATTTTAGTTTTTAAAATTTAGTACATAAAACCCAAATGTACACAAAATCAGGTGTACATAAAACCCATTATTGAGTGTATAACATTATGCGTACGTCTTTATCTATGACCTTAAGAGAGAGAGAGAGAGAGAGAGAGAGTTATAAAAATTATTTTCCTCCAGCAAAATAGTAGACTATCTAAAACTATTTAGGCAATCTATTTACAATTTTTAAATTTAAGTTTCGTTGTTATTGAAGCAAAATTTAAAATTCTTTTAAATGTGACATTATTTCAAAAATCAACTTACCACTTACCAACTTAATTGGCATTTAAGTGTATATCTTTTACTTACAATTAGGATTTATAGTCAATTACAATTTTTTTATTGAATAAGACAGCCATCTCTCTTCCTCTTCCTCCTCTCTCTCTCTCGCTCTCTCTCTCGCTCTCTCACTCTCTCTCTCTCTCTCTCTCTCTCTTTTTATTAATTGAGAAAAATTAATCTAAAATAAATTTTAATTATAATATAAAAACATAATATTATTATATTAATTAAAATTATTTACCTTTAAAAGGCAATTGAGCCGATATATAATCTTCAGATATCCGATCAGGATTTACCCGATTCATTAAATTTAATTATAATCACAACAACACAATTGTTATTTTCCCTTAACATCAAATAATAGCTTTAAAAAACTATTTCAATGTGAATGCAAAAAAGTCTATATTTTTAAAATATACAGTTGTGTGTGGTTTAAAATTTTGATAAAAGTTTTGTATGCGATACATAACTTATTTCGGAGAAGCATTCTATTTATGGCAGAATAACAAAAAATGTTTGAGTGTCATAAAATGATATGACATCTACACGGATATCAGTTATAATATATAATTAAAGCAGACGTTTTCATCTATAATTCAAATTTAGCCCGAAAGCAGTGATCACTTTGCGACTTTGATTTCGATTATTCACTCCACCCTTTCAGCATAATTCAGCATAATTTAGAATAATGTCAACCATGAAATTCTATTAATGGAATAATAATAATAAAAATATTTTAGTTCACTTCACCTCATTCTATATATTAGCCAACATAATGACAATAAAAACCTTAATAAATGAATAAAATATCTATTTTCATTTATTTTTTATAGAAAATTAATTGTAAATTAATTTTGGACCAAATTTAATTTAAAATAAATTTTAAACCATATTAAATATATAAAACTGAATACTGACCGCATTTCGTGTTTAATACTTTTACAGTATAATATGCTATTAAAGATTAGTTCTATTCTTACCATTTATTTGTTTTAATTTAACTCTATATCTTAGATATAAAACAACAGGTTTTTCATATTTTTATAAATCTAAGTTATTTTTGTATTGAGACAAATTAAAGGCATGACAAACATTTACGGAATATAATGTGATTATAATTAAAAGGCATTTTTTTATTAACCGCAACGAATTTGTGTCTTCATTTCTGCGAGCGTAACAAAACTTTTACCGCAGTCATTAAATCTTGATTGCGAAAAATTTTGCAAATCTAAAAATTATGATCACAGAAAACAATGTGCGCGTCGTTTGTTTCGTTTGAAATTGAACGCTCTTTAATCTATATGAAAATTTATTGACTGAAAAACCACAATGTTTTGCTGAAAAATCATTTGAAATGCATCTTGTATTCAATTTACAATAATTTACTATAAATTCATTTTTTTCAAAAATAAACTGTATGACATAAATTGTATTATTCTAATTAGCAAATTTTTTATTTAACCAAAAATGCAAACTTTTGAACTACATTTAACCAATATAATCAAATTTATCATTTTCATATAGATAATGCGCGTATTATTAATGGAAAAATGGGGTATACTATATTATTAATTTTTAATAATTAAAATAAATAATAGAAATAATTATATTACTTGTTAACCCTTTAAGTGGCAATCAATCTTTATAGAATCAATTTTATTATTAATTTATACAAAATTATTTTATATATTAATCTATTACTTTCATATTTAATTAGACTTAAATAAAAATTTACCCAAAAACACGAAGATAACCCGCACAATTTTCTACAATCCTCTACTATTTTGAATTATTAGAAAATTTGGGAAAATTTTCATGTATATCCCTTGTATAAAACATACACACACAGCAAAACTTTTTACAAATATCACTTTTTTCCTTAGATAACCCGCGGGGTATCCTCGTGTTTTTAGGGTACTTGTAATATAATAATATTCTTAGTATATTAATAAATGTCTATTTACTTTAAAAACATTAAATGAAAATTTTGCAATATCATGTGTTTTTTTAAATTTAATAACTTTTCAACAAATATTAAATTTTATAAAACAATAAGTCTGAACAATGGTTAGTTTAATTTATTAAACCTATAAATCAATCGAACAAAATTTTAATATAATTACATAATTTTATACGTTATAAATCTAATTTATTTCTTTAATAATTAATAATTTTTATATCTAAATTCTAAAAAAATAATTTTCAATTTAGAATTCAATTTTAAAACGAAACAATAATAAAAAAAAATTTCAATATATTTTAC
>JAQIYA010002251.1:0-10270 GCA_034699355.1 Microtritia minima
AATAATAAAGAACGTCGTTTAGTCGTTAAATAAAATATAAATTATGTGTTAAAATATATAATTATAAAACTATATATATTTTTCTAAATTTAATTTTTTGTTTTGAAATTAAATAAATATCAATCAATAATAATAAATAGAGATTAAATAATAGAAAACTTTATATCATTAAATTTCTAATTTTTATATTTAAAATTATGATAAATTATAAAAAATTCTCTGATTTAAATGTCAATTTATATAATTTTTTTTTAAAAATTAAATAAGATCTCTAGTTAAATTTCGTTATCTAACAAATATTTATAACATCAATAATATTAAATTAATTTAATTTTTTAAATAGTGACCAGACGTCCTGGATTTTCCTAATAATACAGAAATTATTATAATAATTATTATACGTAATACAATTAATATATATTTTAATTAATGTTTAGTTTGAATATTTTAAATATGCAAATTTTAATATAAATTATTATTTTAATTAATAATATATCATATAATTATCTTGTTATTTATATATAATCTGTTTTTAAACAATTTTTTTTTACTATTTAATTTTATATTTTTATTCTTAATTTTTTATTTTAAAATTTTTTATTTTCTAAACATTAATTTAACAATTATTTATTTATTTTACTTCACATTAAATTTTACATTTACAAACACATAAATTTATGTTTTTCTATATTACAACAATTATATGTAAATTGTAGTAATACTTTTTATGTTTATATTAATTATTTTAATGGGAAAAAAAATTAATATTAATCTGACAAATTAAGGTTTTGCATTGAATTAATGAATTTTTTCTCTGCGTAAGGAATTTTCGGAAAAGTTTTTATGTTTTCAGGGTCTATATTATATTTACGTTCAATAATTTCATCGAAATAAAGCTTGACTATATAATGCGCTCTATGCGGACCTACCGATTTAACTTTTGTATGATAAAAATGATCGATTAAAGATGTTAACCCTATAATTTCATATGTATTATGATCTCTATTATATTTCTTAAAATGATTTGAGATGTCAAAAGTGTTAAATTTATTTATGTCTATATTAAGTGGTGTAAAAGTTTGAGATAAATCTAAACCGACAAATAATGAATTTCTATTATAATTCAATAGTTTTTGTTCAACTTCTTCTATAGGCATGCCGTTTTTAATTCTGTATTTGTTTAAATTGGTTATATTTGTGTCAAAAATTTTATAGTAATCTAAATCGTAATAAATTTCTTTTTGAAAAATAATTTTTTCATCGTAACGTATTAATGATACCGAACCGGCAACAGTCCGTTTTTTAAATTGTAAATCTATATTTTTATAACTTAAAGTAATTTTTTCAATTGCTATAGCATATGTGTTGTGTTTTGTGGGAATAAACAAGGAATTTGAAAGGGAATTAAATGCTAAATAAGAAGAAACCGTTTCTATTTTAGTTTCACTAACTTCTGTAATTTTATTTAAACATAAATTTATTACAGATTTCAATTCTTTTTTATCTAAATTAGAAATGGCGGACTCTAAAAATTGTAATTTGTTTTCTGTGTTATCTTGTTTAAGATAATTTATAGCTGACGTATATATCAAATCCATGACCTATTCGTAAAAATAAATAATAAAAAATATTAAATTTTAATTGTCTTCATTATTAATAATAGGAAAAGGTGGCAAAATTTCAGATAAATTGTCTAATCTTAATTTCATTCTATAAATTGTATTTATAGCTGAATTATATTTTATTTTAAATTTCATTAACAGTATAAACAAAAAAATATCTAAAACTAAAAGTGAACAGACTATACAAAAAAGTGTTAACTTTAATTTTTCATTCAAAACCATTTTGTCATTCAAGTCATTATTTTGTTTTTTCGTTAAACCTAACAAAACCTTTTTACTATTTCTATCAAATACACAAAAATTTGGTTTTAAAGAGCTAAAAATTATCGGCCTCGGCCATGAAATATTCAGAATTGGCGATAAAAATAATCTCTCGTCTACAATTTCCTGAATCCATTTTGAACTTATATTATCAAGAATGCTTTTTAAAACGGCAAATTTTGCTGCCAACGATGCTAAGCTTAGCGAATCGGCATCTTTTCTAACTATCTTATTACTAGAAATTTTCGGTTTTGGCATAATTTTTTTCGTTATGGTTACCCATGAATTATGATATATATTTCTTTCAATTGTCCACACATTTGGAGGGTTTTCGCAGAATGTTTGAATTGGACGAATAATGGACTCAACAAAATTATTTTCACACCAGACGTCTGTAGCGTTTGTAAAATCGTATATAATTGTTTCATAACAGGGATTTTCTATTTTAACAGTTAATAAAATTAACGAAAAATCTGCTTTACATTCAGAGCATAGAACGGATATAATTGCAACATAGAGACCTAATTTTGGGTAAGCAGAATTAGTCCCGACACGGTTTTCTACAGAAGATTCAGAGTTTTGTTTAAGTGACTCGTTTATGACACTAACTGCAGGAGCGCTAGCGCTCGTCACTTCGACAAACTCAAGATTTTTTCTTCTCAAATGCTTCTTTAATCTCCTCTGTTTTCTTTTAGTAATATACATCGAAATTCCACATAAAGAGAACAAAAACACAGCAAAAAGGAAAAAATCTTTAATAGATAAAAAATTATACGGCAAAATCCCTGTCGATTTATAAGAATTATTTATCGATTCAATGTCTCTCTGTACTTGACTTATAATACTATCGAAATTGAAATCGTGTAACATTGGCATTAAATGCGAATTAACTCTCTGTGAGAAAGCGGGAACAAATTTTAGGGGACTGTCGATGACAGTGAAATTAGCATCGAATTTTAAGTATCCGATATTAAATGAGACAGTGGACGGAAGAGAGAAGACAAAGTTAGGGCAAGCAAGTGATTGCTTATAAACATATATAAAAAAACTGTCACAATAAATGTAATTTAATGTACCCACTTGTTTAATTTGGACAATGTCCTCGAGCGTTATCGCGTGCTTTTCAATACATAATTCACTCCTAAAATATTTTGCAGTGATATTTGTGGGCAACATATTCGGACAATATTTATCGTTTGGCAAAAGCACTAAATCATGAAAAGCTTGTTGAGTTGGCGGAAGAGGAATTACGCAATCAGTTTTTTCGTCATAAATTACACTTTCAACACCAACATATTTTAATTTACATACTGTCGTTCCGTTATTTACTCGTTTATATAATGTAAAAGGGTCGCTTTCCATTACATAAACGTCTGTTTTAATTGTTTTCACATCGAAAACCATAGTTAATAATTCTCGATCTAAATCAATCTTACAACTGCGGGGTTCAGCCAGTTTCACTGGACAGTTTTCACCGCACGGCAACGTAAAGTTAAAAAGATCAAAAATCTTTTCATCAACGACCTTATCCCTCCATTTCCTCCCCACATCAAATAAGCGATCTTTTATAAGTGCAAATCTAGAGATAATATTAGATAGATAGTACATAATTTGAGGCAAAGAGGAGTCCAATGCTACTATGTAATTATCAATTATGTCTAACGCCTTATACATTTTTTTTACTTCTGCTTGTAATTCTTTAAGAATTTTTTTAACTTTAATGTCGTTAGATTTTAGTTGTTCCATTTCTTCCAACATCCTCTCTTGGTGTTTCTGTAAATCATTAATTTTTTCTTGTGCATTATTACTTTTAACTAACGCTGTGACACTAATTCCAATAACTGAAATTACGGAAACAGCGACAACAGCAATCAATCCAATAGCTAATATCGCCAAACGTTTATTTCTGGCTAAAACAACTTCAGTATTTTTGGGTACTATTTCAGAATCGCAGAAATTTAAAATTGGTTTAATGAAATCATTTTCGTACTGTTGACTACATTGGTCGTAAAATTCTTCACTTTTCCATTTATTAAACGGGGGGTTTTTAAATATAAAACATGGCGATGAATATTTTACGTTAATTAGCACTCTATTGACTCCCAGAACTACTGGCTTGGCTGACTTATGCCACACTACTGGATTTATCTTTTGAAATGATGCATTACAAAATTGAATAATCATAAGAATAATTGCTATCATTTGAATGTATTTCGGATTTGGTTTTCTAATTCTTTGCGAGCGCCTAACATTTGGAGTTGAAGATAATTGTGGGGTAGTGGAGAGTGCATCGTTCTGAAGTGTATTTAATTTTATGTTGTTTAAATTAGTTAATTCTTGTTCATAATCATAGATTTCTGTCGTACATGTGTCAGTATCTGAATTAGGTGTTCCATTAGTGTCGGAATGTCTTAAATTAATTTCCTTACATGCTAATTTATAATTTTCGTAATCGTCAGTTTCCGCTTCAGAAACAATTTCTGTTGTCTCGTTATATTTATCATTTTCAAAAAAATGTAATATTTTAGTTCTATCTTGATATGGCTTTAGACGTGAAACGTGAACTTTGTCTATGTTTTGCTGTTTTTTACGTACATCAGTGCCATCTTTGTTTACCAGTGACACTTCATAATTTACTGCTGAAGTTTTATTTAGAATTTTAAAAGGCCCGTGAAATTCGTGTATGAATTTCTCTGCTTTACCCTTTTTTCGACGTTTATAATGTACCCAGACTAGATCACCGTTATTATAACTTGTATTTCTATGCTTTTTATCATAATATTCTTTATTTTTATTTGTCGCATTATTAATTTTTGTTTTAACAATATTTTGAATCAAAATAAGCTCATTTTCTAGCTTATAAATTTGATCGTCTATATATGATATTCCAGTAGGCGTAACGTAATAATCTCTATCGAAAGGTAGCATAGGTTGTCTACCGAAATTTAAATAATAAGGAGAATAGCCAGTAACACTATGTTTTGAAGTATTGTAAGCATGCACAACAAAAGGTAATGTCAAATCCCAGTCCTTTTGAGTTTTCCTAACATACATTTTAATCATTGAAGCTAGCGTTTGATTAAAACGTTCACACATTCCATTAGTCTGAGGGTGGAATGCTGTGGTGACGATGTGTTTTGACCCTAACATCTTAATGATTGCTTCAGTAAATTTAGACCGGAATTGACTGCCGCGGTCAGTTAGTATAATTTCCGGTGAACCAAACCTACATACTATGTTCTCTATAATGAACGCCACGGCTTCGTCCTGAGTGGCCTTAGGGAACGCCCTAATCTCTGCCCATTTTGAGAAATTGTCCGTCGCTACTATGATCCATCGGTTATTACGCGGCGCGTCAGTCGCGGGGAAAGAACCGAGAAAATCAAGGCCTATTTTTTCCCAGGGTCCCGTTGCACTGACGGGCATCATTAGACCTGCTTTGGGGAGTTTAGGCGACTTCCCTGTTTGGCAGTCATTACAGGTTTTAACGTATTCTTCAATAATGTTTTTCATTTGAGGAAAATAAAATCTTTGCTTTATTTTATCATAGGTACGGTCTGTGCCTAAATGGCCACATGTTATTTCATCGTGATATTTATACAAAATTTCAAAATAATAGTCTTGAGGTACACATACAACTAATTTTTCGTCATCACCGCAACGAATAAGTTTATATAATATTTTATTATTAATTACATAATTGTTAAAAATCTCTGGGTCAATATCATCGTCGCATTCCTCAATCATTTTATAAATTTCACCGAAATGATTATCATTTCTTTGTTTCGAACTAAATTCTATACGTTCGGTTTCGTCATTATGTTGTGTTAAAGCTAAGCTATATCTCTCCATATTGTCTATTTCTGACTCAGCAGATAAGACAGGATTACGAGAGAGCGCATCGGCTTCTTTATTTTTGTACCCACTTTTATACTCAACAATATAATCAAATTCTTCTAAGTGAATAGCCCACCGCATCAACTTTGCACTCAAATCTTTTTTCTCGGCTAACCATTTTAGTGGTAAATGGTCTGTGACTATAACGAATCGAATGCCTATTAAGTAGTGTCTAAATTTATTAGTAGCGTAAACTATGGCTAAACACTCTTTTTCTGAAATAGTCCAATTCAACTTGTTTTGTGTTAATTTTCTAGAAATATGAGTAACAGGAAGAAATTTGCCATTTAATTTTTGCTCTAGAATAGCTCCAATGCCATAACCCGAAGCATCACATTTTACACGAGTCGGTAACAGCGGGTCATAATGAATTAAAACAGGTTGAGTCAGGATTAAAGTTTTTATCTTATCAACACATTCAATCTGTTCGTCTCCAAACTCATTTTCAATGTTTACGTTTTTCCTGGTCATTCTGGTCAATGGTTCCGTTAAATTAGGCCAATCGGTAAAGAACTGTCTATAGAAATTCACTAATCCTAGGAAACTTTGAATTTCTTTAACAGTTTTAGGTACTGGATATTCAACTATTGACTTAACATATTTGGGATCCATTCTCACGCCTTCGTGATCTATAATATGACCCAAATATAAGACTTCTGTTACACAGATTAAGCATTTACTCGGTTTTAAAGTCATGTTGGCCTCTCTTACTCTTTTCAGTACTTTTCTAATATTTTCTAAATGTGAATCGAAAGTTTCCGAGTATATCAGCACATCATCTATAAATACTAAACAGATGTTCCACTTATACCCAGCTAACACTATATCCATTATTCTCTGATAGGTATGGGGAGCGCCACACAAACCGAATGGCATTCGAACGAAACAAAATGCGCCATCTTGTGTTACGAAGCTAGTCTTCTCTCTATCTTTTTCCGCAATTTTAACTTGCAAATATCCTTGTGCAAAATCAAATAATGTGAAATAACGAGCTCTGGCTAGCGAATCAATAAGATCCTGAATTCGAGGCAAAGGATATGAGTCAATCTTGGTTTTTGAGTTTAAAACTCGAGAGTCTATGCAAAGCCTTCTTTCTTGTTGACCCGTTTTAGGATCAACAGTTTTCTTACGTACTAGAACGACCGGGGCCCCCCAAGGACTCCGTACTGGAATAACTACTCCCATTTTAATCCAGTCTTCAATCTGTTGATTGATAAACTCACGATCAGAGAACGAATATCTATAAGGAGCGCAGATGTATGGTAAGTGGTCGCCAGTATCTATTGTGTACTCTAATACATTGCACTCTCCTAGATAGCTAGGGTCAAAAGCGAATCTTTCCTCATATTCCAGTAAAAGACTTTTCATTTTCTCTTTCTCCATTTTAGTGAGATTTGAGTTAATTTTAATTGAACCTTTGTTTAATTGTAATTCTTCATACTTATCTTTTTCTTTTTTAGTAGGTGTGGACAATGTAATGTTATTTATTTTAGGTTTCTCTTTGTTTACTATTGAGGGAATAAAGTCCCCAACAACTGCTCCGGAATTTATAGAAATAATTTTATTGCTTGTGTTTACTACTGGGACAACTGCTTTACCGTCTTCTAAATTAACCGAAGTTTGTTTCAAATAAATTGAATTTTTATTAAAGACTTTATCGTTGGTTTTAATGTTGCCACAAATTCTCCTAAATTTATTATTATTTTTGACTGTAACCTTACAGCAAGCAATTTCGTTTGGATTTAATTTTACTTCTTTTAATATATGCACTGGGATTGAACTCAAATTTTTATCTGCTATATTAGATTCACCACCAATTTCTACACTATTAGTTTTAAAATTAATTACTGCTTCCGACTTTCTGTTAAAATCATTTCCTAACAGTAAGTCTAAATGAAAATTTTTTATAACTAAAAGATTTACTGTAAAATTTTTAAAGTTATTTTTATTGTTCACAGAGATATCCGCAATCGTTTGTCCAACAATTTCGACTACCGACCCGTCGACAGCTTTCAGTGGTTCACCACTGTATGGAACTAGTTTTGTATCTATTATATTACTACACAAATACTTATCGATTATTGAAATCTCTGAGCCCGTGTCAATAATGGCTATAAGTTCTATTTTATTTATATAAACTTTAAAATAAATCAAATCGTTGTTACACTTTGGGATTACGTTGAATAATGCATTGATATAAAGTAAATTAGTATTTTTTGGTTTTGTTACTAATTCAGAATTACAGAAGCGCGCATAGTGGCCGACCTTCTGACACTTGTGACATATTACATCACCATTAAAATTTCTAGAGTTACTTATTTGCTGTGGGTTTGGAAACGTGTGTTGATTGTTTTGGTTTCGATTAAACGGTTTGTTAAATCTATTTGGATTATTTGTATTTGGAAATCTATTAAAATTTTTATTAAAATTGTTTGGATTATAATTGGTTCCGAAATTATTCATATTATTTGGAAAATGTTGATTGTAACCATTTCTGTTAAAATTATTAGAATTAAACCCATTTTGATTATAATTGTTTCTTTGAAAATATCCATTCATTGCTTGTTGGTTAAGATAGTCAGTTTTTTGTTTATTTATAGCATTCAATTTATTTTGAGTGTCATCAACCTTTTTGACTAGTGACATCTGAGTGTCAATCAGAACATTAACTCCTTTGAGTAATGTATCAAATGTGTTATTATTAATATGATTGTTTGTCGTATTATTTGTGGACCAATTTGTATTCATTTTAAGAGCATTTTCCACTCTTTCGGCTTGTTTTTTGAGATCGTCTAAATTTGCAAACTCTTTTATATATAAATCTTTCTGAATGTCTGGCAACATGTCCTCATATATATGTAATATAACCTGTTTTTCAGTCATGCTCGGGTCAACTTCGTGACACAATAATTGTTTGCTAGTTATGTAATGATTTACAGGTTCTTCATTTCCCTGTTTCCGTTTGCTTAATAATTGGCGATAATATCTCTCCCTATCTTTGGGTAAGTGATAGTCTAGGAACGCCTTTTTAAGTGCGGACCAATCAACGGGTTTATTGGAATTTAAAGTAACGTTTAATTTATACCAATCCTTAGCATAGCCGCTAAGACTACCTACAAGACCGTTATACATATCATCATTAGTCCATTTCTTAGCTTTTGTTTCGGCTTCAAAATCTTCTATAAAGTTTAACGCCCTATAACTAATATCACCGTCGTAAAGGGGAGTTTTAAGACTACTGGTCGCCCCCAGAGCGCAAAACATAGCGTCGGTTACTATTTTCTTAACTGTTTTTGGACTCATTGGTGCTATACCTGGAGTGTTTTGCATTTTTATGTGTTTGCAAAAGTTTACACTTATTAGTTAAATTATATTTATACCCATATATTCTAATTACAAAATTTAGATAATTTAAAACAATGTGATACTTATTTTGATGAAGTTATATGTTTATCAATTCGAACTCGTCTTGATCGTCGTTATTTATGGTTCCAAACAACTGCAATTGACAATAAGGACACGGAGATGCCAAAAATAACTGTAATTCTATTTTTGAATTGTTAGTTAAATTATAGTACTGAAAACAATCACAATCACAAAGATAGAGGTTATTATAATAGAGTGCTTGATTGCAGGGCAGAATATGTTCTGCTTTATAAATTAAAAGTTTTAATTGTTCTATAGATTCAAATTTATTAACCTTAAAGTTTAGCACATTTGACGATAAACATTTAACTTGAATATTTATATATTCGTCTTTTCTTAAAAACCAATGTCTCATATTATTAAGGTGTGACTATCTTTCCAATCAAACGAATCACTATAGTGTTATGCATTTCTTGAAAGTGTAAAAAAGCTGAATAAAAATTGTCAAATATTTGTAAACATTCAACACACGCATAAGTCTCGTTAACATTTGGTCTGTCAATAAGGTTTTTAAACATTTGATTTGATGCAATGATCTCTGTCGTTGGAATTTCATTTAATGATATGCAGAAAAAGTTTGACTCACTTTTTGAGGTCATTACTTAACCCTCTCGAGTACACGTAGGCGTTAGGTACGTCCGAAACGTGATGAAGAGAATGATGTAATAAAAATGAATCAAAATCCTTGAACAGGCAATAACAGTGACCACAGCCAACAGGCAAAGCGTAATTTAACAGTTTTATAAATATCACTAATTTATTAAAGTTATGAATACAAGTTTGCATGAATTATTTATGAAAAATCACAACAAAGCCAATTAAAGTTGGATGAGTTTCTCGATGATGGTTGTAAAATTGATGGCAGTTTACAAACCGTTCGCCGCAATAAGCACATCCATACGGATATTCAGCAGAGTGATTGCAATATTTTATATTTAATATTATTAACAATTGCTTGTTTTAAAAGTTTTATAGTTTTCATAGTTGGGCATAGTTAGTTAAGCACAGCAATGATTGTCTTTGTGTTTAACTTGACTCAACTTATCCACAAACACAGAACAGAC
>JAQIYA010002252.1:0-10270 GCA_034699355.1 Microtritia minima
CACACACACACACACACACACACACTCACTCATTCACATATTTATTATAGAGATTATGATTACAAATAGATTGTTACTAACAAAATAATAGAATGTAACCAATAATAATATTTAATTAAATATGTTTATCTCATTTATTAATTAAACAGCAAAGCGTGTGACAATCTCTGTTGCTTTCGATCTTTTAAATAGTTAGAGCATTACTCAATAATAATATTAAATATCTGTAATAATATTTTTGTTTAGTTTATATTAAAACACTTTTAATTAATGAATTAAAAATGTTTTTATTTATTTATATTTATGATTAAATTATAATTTCATTAATAATTTAAAACCCGTCCCTTTATTTTTAATTGATTAAAAAATATTAAATAAGTAGCATTAAATCTTTGTTATGAATTAAATAAATTGTGTGCGTTGCCATCAATATTTCCATTTCAAATCAATTTATTCAACCATAAAAGTGATTGCTGTCAACACTTATTTTTCACACAAATCAGATTATAAATTATAAATTAAAAAAATAATATAAAAATAATTATTTAAATGAAAAAAAATAATTATTTGAATATTAAATTATAAATATTGATATTTTTTCTTTAAATTTTTAAATTAAAATTTACTATTTTTTATATTTTATTTTTTTTAAGAAGAGATCGAGAGAGAGAGAGAGAGAGAGAGAGAGAGAGAGAGAGAGAGAGAGAGAGAGAGAGAGAATAATCAAAAATTTCCATGATATATACTAAAATGTAAAATTAAAAATTCACAAACTATAAATTTGAGAGAAAAACTAATTTATAATATGAATTGTTTGAATTTTTTATATTAAATTTAAATTTTAAATTTAGAAAATTATGATTGTAGAAAAAAAATGTATTTAAATCAAATATAAAATAAATATTAATAAGTAAAGATGTGAACAAAAATTGTTCGTTATTGATACTCAAACCTAACGATAAAATTTAGAAAATTTTAGAAAGCATTCTAATATTCTATACATGGAAATGGAATACCGACGAGTTAAAAATGGACAAAAAAATTTGAAACATTTTAGACAGTATTTGACAGTAAGGTATAAAATATAGATTTTTTGTTGCAATTATATATAAATAAATTTTATAGAATAAAATTGATAAAACATTAAAAAAAATAAAAAATAGTATATAAGAAATTAATTCATCAATCGTAAAACCAACATATATAAAAAATTAAAATTTGATGACTTTTATTCAATTTTTGCTGACGTAAACCAAGATATATTTATTGAATCGTTATTTGATGAATCGTGTTTTTATAATTGTCAATTTAGTTTTCACGATTTGAAAATAGATGCAAATATTTTTAAGTATAGAATAATTCGGATAAAAAGATGAATTTTTAATTAAATGTAATTTTAATAAATGTTTCTCTCTTTCTTTAAATTTTGTATGAAAAAGCTTCTCTTAGTTTTAATTATTTTTTTTGTCACTAATAAAGTTTAGAAATTGTTTATAAAAATAAATATGTTATCATAAATACTGTTTGTGAAAATATATTTTCCTGGAATGTGAAATAATGGATCGGTATTTAACAAAATTTTATAATTTTGTACGAAATGAGCCAAACGAACATCAAATAAAATCTGGTTAATGAACCGAAAAATTTTACAGCTAATAATTCAATATTTGTAGAAATAAGCTTTTATGTGTAAGTAGTCATTCGCTTAAGTTTATGTCAATAAAAAGTTTAGAGTGGTTCAACTTAAGATTAACTAATCTTTCGAGATAATTGCGAATGACTCTGGATTAATATATTTTCATGTTATTTAGATTAGATCAAAAAATTATTTAATTTTTATATGAATTAATGAGCAACTCTATTATGAAGCAATTATGGTTATTTAAGTAAACTTTATTAAATTAGTTAAGGGTATGCATACTCGCATAATTGATTTTTATAATCAATGTAAATATTGATATTTATATTGATTACCATATTATTTAATGTTTTTTTATAAAGGAGAATATTCTCTCTTATTTACATTTTGTTTCAATCCTTACAAGAATATTCATAAAGTGAATTCAATATCAAAATTTAAAAATTTTAAAAATTGTAATGAGATTTTGTAAAAATTTATAGCTGAACAGATAATAAAATTCAAATTAATCATAGCTCACACTTTATCAAGTGCTGTAATGTTTACCAACTCGAGTATAGTTCTGAAGGTCTTAAAGATAATCTTAACCATCAAATGCCGAAATTCAAACTAAAACTATGCAGTATATTGAAAGTTTGGGTGCGAGAGTTGTGCTTTTAAAAAAGGCAAAACAATGTCAACCTTTAGCAGTAAAATATTTAACGAGACTTTTGATCTTCTTTAACGTTTGATTTTAAATTTAGGTAAGGTTAGGCTAGATTTGATGCGCAATTTATTTAAAAATTGAAAGACCTTGTAAAGCCTCTCGAGGAAAATTTTACACTTCAGTAAATGTTATATTACATAATACTGTTTCCAATTTTAGAACTGAATTTTAATTTTTTCATAGCAACAAAAGACAATAATGTTTTATTGTTGAAAATATCTGTATTAAGAGTTGGCTTTGCTTTGAGCTTTTAGTTTAAAATTTGCATTTAAAAATATTTTTTTTGTTTAAAAAAAATTAAAAATATAAAACTATTTAAATACATATAAAATTATAGTGAAACTAATATTAAAATAATGTAAATACCTTACATAAAGGGCATAGGATTTAACGAATACTATTAATATTACAATGAATATTTTATTTATTTATATTTATTTAATTCAGTTATTATTTCATGAACCCAGTCATTAGTATTGCTAACTTTTGCTGACTTTTATATGAAATAATGGATGTATTATATTATATGTAATTTACTGCTAATCAATTTTTAATTTATTTAAGAATATAGTTACAAATTCGGCGCATATCAACAATAATTGTTGCTTTATTGCTTAATTATTGCTTAATTGTTGTTAGCATTTACACAAACGCGAGCATTTAGTATTACTGCATATATTAATAGTTAAATTAATTGTTAACAGCGCGTTATTACAGATAGATTTTTTGAGTATTAATCCTTATAAACAATTTAAATAATTGTTCCCAATATAGTTATAACAGTAATAAAAATAAAAGCTATCTTTAATTGTAATTTTATTTCAACGTGTAAAAGAAGTATATATTTTCCGTTATTAAATGCCGGTCACTACTTATTTGCCATTAATTGTGATAGTGATTGCAAACATTGTTTTAATACTTCTTTTCGCTGTACTCTATATAACTCGATCCAAGAAAACGCTAACTAAATGTTACGACAAATGCGTCTAAAGTGAGGCCAAGTATATGTATTTGGTTCGTCTCCAATTCGGAAAGAGAAATAAAAAGTTCGACATCAAGTCCACCACTTTCATCGTCACAATCAAATCGAAAAAACCAGATAAAAATCTAATCTATTTCACTACACGTTTCATAATCAAACCGATGGTAATGGTTGAGGAGAGTCACGGAATTAAGAAAAAACCAAAAATTTTTGAGCTTAAATTCCTTTTGTGCCGAAAACACGACATGAAAGACATTTGTTATGTCAAACTCAACCACAACTGTCCGAATGGGAAGATCAGGATCTATAGGTTTGAATTGCAAAACATGAAAACAGGCGACAGTTATGTGGCGACTGAGGACATCAGCAACAGCTATATCTGCGCATTGAGTCCAAGTCCGGCACCCGAACAGCAGACGTTTGAGTTAAAGCATAGCAAAGCCGCGATAGAAACTGATATTCGAGAGACAATCCATTCGCCGATACTTTCCTTACACGAGTACCCAATATTTCTATTTATCGCCGTTAATATGATATTTCTGTTTTGCGTTTACCTAATTATAAATCCCGAAAAAGGATATAAGAAAGAATACACTGAAGAATCGGAAATATTTTTGACGGGATTTATTTCGGCAGTTATTTCTGTCATTATTTCTGGACTTTTAATTTGCTACTATCGATATCACATGAAACTGACTGATTGTGACGACGACAAGACAATTAGAGATAATAAAAGAAATCGAAGATTCGGATTCATTATTTTAATAATTGTGATCTCAATTGTGTGCGCAGTTATGGCGGCGTTTGGCTTCAAAATAAAAGAATCTGAACAGAACTTGGATTTCTGGTTATACGCGGTTTTGTTTGCATTCTTGGTTTTTGTCGTTTTGGTTTTGTTTCTCTCAATTTTTGCCGTTTGTTTTAAATTTTTCCGAATTTCTGAGTTAATCGATGAAGAAGAAGACGGAGAAGAGATTATTTCAAGTGAAGCCGTAAAACCTAAAATTCGAAACAATGAAAAAGAGTTAAAGTAATAAAAAAAAATTGTAAATAAACACATTTATAAATAATTTATAAACAACTTTTACGTTTTAAAAATATTTAAATAAATCACAATAAGATGAGAAATTTCTATTATTTTTGCTTTGTATTTATTTAATGTTATTTTGATACAAGTAATATATTATATTAATATTTGTAAATATAGTTAATAATTATTTTTTCCATACGTATAATATTATTTTAATTACTAATTTATTTGTAAAAAATTCTAGATATAATAAACTAAAGTATTAATTAATAAAATTTAAGGGTCTCTTTCCATGAAAAAATTTTAATTTTTGCAAAAAAAGTATTTAATTAATTGGGATAAAATATAACATGGCTTAAGTTATACAAAAGTTTTATTACAAATACATTAACAACAGTTAAAGAATTATTAATAAATACATTATTAACGAAAAAAAATATGATGTATTTAATTCAAGGATTCGATATATTGTATGTTAAAATATATTTTTATTATGTAAGTATTAATTTTAACAAATGAATAAATTCATTTGCAAATATTAACAAATAATAACGAAAATAAGTAATTTGTTTGGCTTATACCTGATAGCAGAAAATCAATAAAAGTATTTAAAATTAAATACTTATAATTTTACCATATTATTAACATTTTTAATTTTCATAAATAAAATAAATAAACATTTTTCTTTGTTAATGATTACATTACTTATCTGATGAATAAACATTTATTTATTTTTATTAAATTTTATACAATTTGAAGAAACAAATTAAAATGTAAATCTAATATGCTTATAATTTAACTATAGCTTATAATTTAATTCACATTAATATAATTTACATTTTTCATTACACAATAATATATTGAATCAAATTATGCTTAATTAACTTATTTTAATTGATTAATTAATTTAAGTTAATAAATAAGTTTCACTTCGAAATAATTTGTTCGCTTTATTATATCATTAATATTATTCGTTTTAAAATTGCAAAAGTAAAACGCTTGTAACGAATCACCAAATTGTTCAATTAATTTCGAGCCATCTATTTATAATTTGGGTCCTATCAAAATAATTTGCGTTAATAGTCCGACCAAATCACTCGACATAACAAAAAAAACATCACTTTCCAAACTTTATTTTCGTTTTCATTTCGATTTTACCAATAAGTCTCGTTTGTAGCGATAGGTTTTTCCCTCCCAGTGATAGAGAAGAAAAACCGAGACCAGAGGCCAGAAAGAGAAGAGAGAGCGGATGCCAGAGATTGCGGGACTGTTTGACACTCACTTAATCACATAATGGGTGGTATTCTTGTCGGGAAGCGGTTCTAAATGATGCATTGGAAAGACTTGAATGAAATCGTTCTGAAATTCTGCCTCAACGGAGCCCATCGGCGGCGGACTGCTCGACATGAGGTGCGGCGTCTGACCACTGCTGGCCGCCAGACTGGTCACGGTGTTGGCCAGCGGTCGCTGTTTCCATCGCTGAAAGCGAATGATGCCGACGAAGCAGCCAATGAGGAGCACGACCAGCATTATGCAGACGATGGTGAACGTGCCGATCCAGGAGTTGCCGATCGACTGCCACTCGCCGCAGATCGGCGAGTGGCTGATCACCTCTTCGCCGTTCACGAACACGTGCTCCTTGTCGTCCTCCTGATGGTAGCCCTGTTTGCACTTGCAATAGTGAATCGAGCCGTTTCTCATGGACCCGACGCCGGGGTCCTGAAACACGCAGACCGTGTTGCGCACCACACACTGCTCGTCGCTTTCGCACCGCTGGTTCAGTTTGGCCGCCGGCCGGCAGTTCGGTATCACGGGATGGCTCAGCGTTCGGTTCTTAATGGTGCGCACTTCGACGAAACCGGTTCGACACCGACACCGATGGCCGACCGGATCGCATTCGGTGTGATCGGCGGCGCAGTCGCTCTTCGTCAGGCACGACATGCGTGACACGGTCTGCCGGCCGCTCATCAGACTGTGGCCGCCGCTGTCGGTGCGGTCGGTGTTGATGAGTGGCAGCGAACTGATAGCCCCAGCGATAAGTGTTTGCTTAGTGGAAGAAAATGGAAGGCACGACCAGCAGAGTATAGCGATAGCTATAGACCCCAATAGAACTGACATTGTATTTGCTGACGGATCGATAACAATACACAATAGCGATACGAGTGGGCCAACAACACAGTTGTCGCCTTTAATTTATGACCACCATCTTGTCTTAATGATTATGACCGTCTGTACTGCCAAATGATTGAATGATTGACTACGAGACCAACACATGTTACACTTAATAGCCATCACGAGCTCTCGTCGGCGAGTTATGCGAAAGCGTTTTCATTCTTGTTATTGTTTCACTCTCTAGTGTTTCTCTCGATTCTTCGCTCAGCGATCCATCAGAGCAACAGTTACTCCACACTCAAATATGCGTTAAAGATATTTTATTGATTGGCCTACTTTGACAGCGTTCGCCCGTTTCATTAGCGTCAGACGCGAAACATGAGACACCAGCCGCTAATCAGCGACTTAATCGATAAAGCATTTTCGGTAAATAAGCCCAAAGAAAGGTAATCCTGTTTTTTTTGTTCGAAATCGAAATTGCAGTCAAATATAGATAGCTTGATGTTGAGCTTAGAATTAAATCGAAATAAATTTTGAAAAATAATATATTATGGTTAGCCTTATTTTTTCTAAACTTTATATTAATAACATTGAGAGTATTTAATATAAGTTTTATATTTTAATATATGCGATATGCATGTATTATATTTGGCACGTTGTCATAGGAAAAGAAAATTTAAAAAATATAAATTATAATTTATGATAAATATTTTGATTAATAAATAATTTTATATTATTAACAAAATTGGTGCCAATTATTCTTATAAATTTTGAACGCTAAACAAAAGAGCAACGTTTATAATAATGACATAAACACTTTATACATAATATTGCAATAATAATAAACTTAAAATAATTGATGAATTAAAAAGTTTATTTTCTTTTCTGCTCAATAGAGTTAAGTCAAATTTGATTAAACGAAACATACATTATTCAATGCAAAGCAATAAAATTATTCAAAATCGATACATTAAATAATACAAATCTGACGCCAAACCGTTTTGTTTGCTCTATCATTTGAATCAAAAAGTCAGAAAAAGATTCAATTAATTTCGATTTGAAATTTAGTTTAACTCATTATATTTACAAATTAAGGAGCAATAAAATTTGGCTTTAATTGAATGAGTAAATCCAGGAAAAGGGAGAGTTTGAATGCGATGCAAAAAATTTAAATATAAAATTGACATTTAAGAATGAATAAATAGACATTTTTTAATGTTCTCGACAAACAAATCCACTGTTAAAGCGCTCGTAAGATAACAAAAACATTAACTGACGTGAGAGAAAGAAAAATCAATTTTTCAAAACGTCGTTTTGCGCTCAAAATTTATTCGGCAAATAAAAGTTAAATAAAAAAGTTTAGCATAAAGTTCTATCTTTGTTCGACTCTAGTCTCTAATGTCAATATTTTTTTAAGCTGCTTAAAACAACAGCAGAACACGACTTTTTACAAGAGTTGCCGATCGTTAGTAATCATTTACGAAACGCAAAGCTCGTTACAAAACTGCAACTGCTTTTTAGCAGAAAAAAGACTAATACAATATAACTTATAACAAATTAGCATAATTTTGTTATTTCGCAGCTCTCATCTGATATCGCGAAAGATTTTAATTACGAACAAAAAAAATCGATAAAGAGTGAAATAGTAATTAGACCTTAATTATAAATGTATTCCTATTAATCGAGAAGATAAGGGCGAAAAATTCGTGCCAAACAAACTCGAATCGTTACTCAGCATAATGAAGTGCATTGATTTCGAGAGACAGCTTTTATTAATATATTTTATATTTATTATTTTTTCTTGCGTATGCATTGTTCTCAACAGTTATTTATCAAACTTCGTAATGAGAGTCTGATGGCTGTGTTGCAAAACGGCTTTAATAAAATGTTTTGAAGACAGTTTTTTTTTCTTACATTTATTCTTTCCTCGTTTTATCGCTGGTTTTTACCCTTATGGCCATAATTATACAAAACACATGTACAGACACAAACACATATTCCAAACAATAAACAAACAGCTATATATAAATTTTTAAACAATCCATCACTTGTCACGTCTCTCCAACACCGATCTCTTTATAATATCTTTAAAGTGTTGCGAACAATTAAGATGAGGCAACACTGAATCGCTGGCAATGGTGGCGAGTATGAGGTCGGGCATAGCGAGCAGTTCGCTCGTAACGGTCTCGTCTCGAAAATACTCGGCATACAAATTGGAGAGCAGCACAATCAATGAGGTCAGCCGTTGGGCGTAAATCGAGCTGTAATTGTTGATCAGCCGTAATAGAGCTATGATAGAGCGCCGATCGATCATACCTATACCGCAGCGAGAGATCAATTGCTCTTTAAATTCGATATGACAGTCATTAGTGGCGAATTCCGGTTCCAAATCAAATAAAATCATCATCTCTCGTATTGACTCGTCACAGGACTCGCTTTTGCCGGAAAAAACGTCTCGAATGACCGAAATTTTGCTCGGATTGTGTTCAAAGATGCGGTAGAAATCCATTATAACTGTTTCTATGCTGTCGATGGCGAATCGTTTCGCAAACGAGGCGCACATCTGCGCCAGAGATTTGGCGCGACTCCGTTCGGACGAGTCGGCAAAGTCTTTGTCGCCGATCACGGCGGCGAACTTAACCATTCCGGACGACATCACTCTCTGAGCGTGAAGAATGCGCGAAATCGATTTGACGGCCGGCTCTGTGCAGTAACAGACGAGTTTGATTAAGTTGTCCATTCGTACCGAATCACCAGCACTTGCGCCAATTAAGTTATCCGCAAATATAGTTTCGATTACCGATCTAATAATCGCAAACAATTAGCAAATTAAAAATAAGGCATAATAACTTTAGTAAACTTAAACTCACTTTTCGTCGAGCGAAATATCTTCGGCGCAATATCTCAATAGGCATCCCGACGGCAACATAAACACAAAGTCTTCTCGAGTTTCCGGATATTTTTGATTGATAGCGCTGAACACGTTGGAGACGGCGACCAATACTCGTCGCCGAACGTCAGCCACTTTGTCACCCGTTCGGGCGATGAAGTGTTTCATCAGATTATTGGAGAGAATATTTTGCGTCTTTCGCTCCGAAGATCTGTCCACTGCTTCGCACGTGTCGGTTCTGATATCGGGCTCGAAGTCTCGAACTCTTTTAGTCAATTTCATTTGCAGATTCTGTACAATCTGTTCGTCTATTTGAGTCTTGAGCAGCACTTCCGCGGTCTGAACGCAAGCGATGCGTATCTCCGGCTCGACGTCAGTAAACCGTCGGAGAAACTCATTCCAGATGTTGATCTGATCGCTGAGCATCAGTTCGCGCGCGATATTAATGCCAGGCATATCGATCTTGAGGCTGAACAGCGACTTCAAGATCAACACCATTCGGTACCGCTTTTCGCTCGACTCGTGCGAGAGCTGGTGCTCGAAAATCCAGGGATACTCTCGACAGGCGTTGACGAAGAAGGACGAGACGCTGTTGGGGTGAGTGAAGACCAGCTCATCGCCTGAAGTGTTCTGAATGAAGCACGAGATGATGGCGTTCATCGTGAACTCGATCACAACCTCTCTGTTCGCCTCAATCAGCAGTTGTGTGTACTGTCGATAGGCCTCGGCTTTTCTCTGCAAATAAAGTGGTTTTGGTTTGAAAAACTTTTTTGTTTCTGTGTTTAGAATTAAATTGTGTTGCGTTCGGAGACCGACGAAAAACAGAGTGGCCGTAATTAACAATGAGTTGACTCGCAAGTGTAATAATAATAATTTTAATAAAAAGATTATTTTTATTTTGAACAAAACAC
>JAQIYA010002253.1:0-10269 GCA_034699355.1 Microtritia minima
TAGTTTTATAATAAAATTTTACAAACCTTTTACAAAGATTAAAATTTCCATCACTACTGCATATGTTGACTGAGATATTGACAAAATTATATTAATAAAATGTACTTAATTACATGTACCTTAGATTCTTATGTATAAGCCTAGTTATAATCAAATATCTAAATTATTTAATTACACAAATTTATGCTAAATTAACAAAATATTATTCTTTATATCACATCTTAATTGAACATTTTTTTTCGCATATTTGGAATATTTTCAAAAATTTGAATACTAAATATTTTGATGTTGACTAAATGAATATTCGGCATCTATTTGTTGCCACACAAGAAAAACTTAAAGCGCGAATTGAAGCGCGAATTGAAGCGCTCACATATCAAAGTTTTAATGAGCTAAAATTTACTGAGCGTACTGTATTAAAATACAAATATTGTTCAATGCAATGCGAGTTAGTTTTATTTTTATTTGCAGCAATTTATGAATTTATCTCATAGATTTACAATTCCTTTTTTTGATGCAGTACTAAACTTTAAACTAAAATTTAGAAATCTGCATATTAATTTCATTTATAATTACAAAAATTAAGTTTCACTTTATGTTTATATCAATTGTATCAAAATTGTATCAAAATCTATTAAATATATATATTTTTTCTAACCCTATATAAGTACAGACTGACTAAAATTATTTATCAAATAATTTTTCTAATATATAATGTTTAGTTTTACAGTATAAAGTTTTACACCATTAATATATTGCAATAATTATATTGAAATAGAGTTCAAAGAGTAAAAATTTATGAATAAAATTGTAATAATAATAAATCAATATTTGATTGAGTAGAATCAATGCTTTAAGCAAATGTATCATTTCTTAACTAATTAACTCTAAGACAGCATTTAAAAACTGTTTAAAATTTTTAAAAAACAGAGGCAAAAAAATTAATTTTAAAAATTAGATAATGATACCATTTAACTGTTAAAGCATTCATACGCTATAATCAGTTATTAGAAATGGCAAAGAGAATAGTTTGGTTTGCGAGCATGTCTGGAGCGAGACATGCAATGGCCAGCGGAGCCCTCAATAAAACGAGGCACCGAAACGGAAAGTTTCTTAACTTCGTGCTACGATATAATTTCAAACTGCGAGCTCGTGTCTGGCGTAAGGACTTATCGAATTTTCCTCGAAGCAAAACTCTTTTAATGACGAGCCAAATAAAAAAAGCACTCAATTAAGTGTGTAGTACTAACTTCAATGACAGTATATTTTTTAGAGATCTGGTGCAATTTAAATGCACTTCGACTCGAGTTTGCTAATAATACAAATGTAAAGTAATAATAATAAGGCACAGCTTTTGTGTGGAGGCTTTTACAAGAAATATAAGTATTCTTAATATTGAATATGAACATTAAGCGAAAATGATGTAATTGATACTCTGCTTTCTTCACATGCAATAAGATTAGCCGAAGCATAAACACATCATACTTTATTTTGCACATTAGATACTTGAAGGACCACACCTTAACAGATACAAACATACGGGCAAAAAGCAGTCTAATTGATAAATTACATGTTCAAAAGTATGCTTACAATGTATTGGATAAAGATATTTGATATTACCGCAAGACTTTACTTTTAAAATTCACTCTATTCGTATTATAAAGTTATTAAAATCATATTAATAATTTTAATAATATTTCATTAATGAAATGAGAGCAGCATTTTTTTTGTATTTACACGTGTATTTAACACTGAATAAAGAAAAAAATTATATTAAATGATATTTATAACTATAATTATACTAATTATGAAATATTATCAAATAATTTTTCTTTATTTACTTCTTTAATTATATTACAATAAGTTGGTATTCATTTAATGATTTTTCAAATATTTTAACTATAATACCGTTTGTTTGCATTTTATTTTATTGTTAATGCTTTTGATGCAAATCGTTTTGCTGGAGGATTTCGATTAATAACACTGCGACACAATATACAAAATTAAACGCAAAACATGTATATATATTATAATATAATTGCGTAAATTTTTAAGAAAAATTGCATTTATTTATTTAAAGTTATAAAACTGTTCTTATACTAAAAAACTTACTGTTTTTGATTTGACAAAATTTAAACTTACAATATAGTAATCATTGTCAAATAAATAATAATTTTTTAGCACAAAAAAAATAAAATTACGTGATTAAACATTACTTAATAGACATAATAAAATAAGTAATATTAAAATAATTATTCAGTAATTCCTCGATTTAGGCAACATATGGTTTACAAAAAAATACTTGTCTAAACCGAAACAGTTTGAAAGACTTTTGAAACAGTTTTATAAGAAAATTTGGTTGACTAAACCGAAATATTGCTTAAATTGAAGTTTGACTAAATCAGAATTTCTTAACATTAAATGTATAGGTTTTTATTTTGGGTAATAATTTCAGTTGACTAACAAATAAATTGAAGAGTTGCCTAAACAGGGGAAAGATCAGGGAAACTGTATATATCTATCTATCTTTAGCCAAATTATATATATCTATAAATATATTAAATCATATTAAAGTACACATTTATTGTATATATTTATAGATTCATTTATAATCAAATTTTTTAAAATGTCTTTAAATCTAGAAAAGCAAATTTACAAATAAAAACAAATTTCTATACAATTTGACATAATTTTAAAATATGTAAGTACTGACTACTACTAACTACTGGCTATATTATTGTTGTAATCAAACGTAAATCTATAATTAATGTTTGCGGAAAACTGTGCACTAATAGCTTATCACATTAAAATATAATAATATTTAATAAATATTATGAATAGTTTCTAAAGCGATGATATAAAGAGCATATTTATTTAAAATTAATTCTAACCTATAGAACATTTGTACATAAGGACAGCTTCAATATCTATTATTAAATTATACCTTTAGACTAAATTCATAAGAAAAAACTTACATGACATGTTAAGTTTACAAGTGATTTCGATCGCACTCTCTGGTGAAGCAGAAAAAAAAGCAAACACTACATAAAAAAACTGTTACACAAAAAAATTGAATGTCACGATAGAAGACCTCCCATAACGGTAACATTATTATAAGATTATAGCATTTTCGTGTATATTTCATTGCATTTCATTGCACGATAAATTTCGATTTACTCGGCAGTCATAGTTATGCGATAGTTGATCACTAAGAAAAAAATGGGCGAACCATATATATATATAATACTAAATGGTAAACAAACAAATATACTTTAAGTGGATTTAATGAATAGTGCGCTATAATAACACCTGTATTATGTTTGTTGAGTTTATGCAGCAATGGGTGCATTGTGTGTATCATTAAAGGCAATTTCCAGATCGCATCAATTATTCTCCTTCAAACTCTTTCCGAGAAACTCCAACCAAAGTTTTTTAATTGAAAAAGTCATTCATACAACTGTACATTAAAATAATAGAAAAACATCATATTTTTAAAATACTCGAAAATATTGCAAAAACAAAAATACAATCATTTGTACACAAATTATTTTATTTCTATTTTGTAAGATTTGATAAAGATATCAATTTGATGATCATGTTTATCCTGATTTTGAATCTTTCAAAGCTAATGTCGAAATGATACGAGAAGATCATTATTATTTATTATAGCATTTGAAGAGCGAGACTATCTCATGGAAAGGTCGTCAGTGTCACTAATTTAGTTAATACTGCAATTTTCGGGACTCGCATATGCCTTACAAGAGAGCATAAGACCCGGCCATGAGTTACACATGAGGAACGGTTCCGCCTGTCAGTGCTGCCAATAAACAAGTGCTTCAGAATTATCGCACTTTACGCTTCTCTGCATCCGCTCTGCAATTCTCCACAATTCTCTTGCAATCTTTTCTGCACATTATGAGCCATGTTTTGCTAGCTTTTCGAATTTTACGCATTTTAAATCTAATTTATTGCTATTACTTAATAATGCAATTATTTAAATATTTTTGCAATATTTTGCAATTTATATCTAAAATGCAATATTGGAAAAAATTAAATTTGCATTTATTATATATATAGTCAATAAATTATTTAAATGCAAAATAGTTAACGCAAAATGCTTTCTTGAGCAGTGATTGCTTGAAAATAAGTCTTATGCACACGTTAGTAGAGTTGTATTTATAGCCGTCACACTGTGTTAGATAATTAAGGCCCTATAAGGTCTACTATTTGTCAATAGATGTGCGGTCTTCTAGAAGTACGTCTAACTAGATATTTAAATATATGATAGAGAAATAGAGAGAGAGAAAGGTTTCCTCAAAGGGTTGTAATAGTAGATCACAATTGACAACTTCACTACACATGATTATACAGCGGCGCACATCTATATTGCTCTTAAATAGGCTGCAAAGATGCTGTAAAGTATATTTTGAATCCAAGGACAATCATTGAGGCGATTCACAAGTGCCCTGTAATTGATCGTCAGAGCACTCTCAAGCATAACTCTGACCTGACCACCAACTTAGACCAGCTTAGCTTCAATTTGCTGCACTCATGTGCGCGAAGTGCATCACAACAGGTGAATCAATAACGCGCCGCGACTCTCAGACTCCATTATCCATGAGATATTTGATGACCGGTTATAATGAGATGCGAATAAATTGCGTTTTAATAAAACACGTTAAGCTCGGGTCACGTAATTCGCCTCCAATTATCATTGTTTGGCTAATTATTTCGATAGATATGAAACGGCAGCGCAATGCAAGCGTTTGCTAAAAAATAATGGCAAAGTATTTAATAAAGACTGTAATTGCAATTTAAAGTATTAGTCAAATTTCCCACGTAATGGTTTTTTTTGCGCAATTGTGCAGACGATAGGATGTATACGTTTCTTATTAGCGTTAGTTGAGGTGAGTCGAGGAGAGTTGCGGAGAATTGCGTGATCGCTAACTAATATGTTTATGAGCGGTTTGAATAGCAAAATTGTTAAGACTCTCTCGAATAGGCTCATAGGGTCACCGGAGAGACAATATTTCAAACGATCCTAAACGAGACTTAAATGAAGCATAGGTGCTCTCTAGGCTTTAATTGATTTTGATTGCGGCCGAAATCAAGGTGGGACTCATGCCATTCAGATGCGGGTGAATTAGGGTAACCTTTTAGCGCTCTCTCGCCGACCTTCATAAATAAAAAGCAACAACAGAGCGATTATTGGCCTAAAAAGACGGCCACCGAATATCTAACATGTTAGGTAAAGAGGTGTCTGCTGTGATGGAATTCACTACAGACGCCATTATTATAACAATCATTATTAGATTATTGTATGGTCTGATTACAAATTCAAGATAAAGCGAGAGATGATTGTGTACGCGTGCCGACCGTAAACTGGTCTCTCTCCGATGCCTACATTATCCAGATGTTGGCTATGGAGAGAACGAGAGAATGCAGTCGAATGTAGTCAGTCAGCCATACGATGACGATTAAAGAGCCGGTAAAGGAGAGCTCCAATACCAACACTCGATACCAAACACTCATGCAAACTCATTACTGCAACGGACAGTAAAAGTGCAAAACTTGAAAACTGAGGAAAACACTTCAGACCCGTAGGCATCGACTTTTGCATGTTTGGTCCACTATCTATATACGCACCACTGTATGCGCCACTCTCTCACTCTCACTCGCACAGCAGTGGATTCGCTACAACTGCACACCATTCACCCAAAGCATGCCATCATTAGACATAAATATTGATAACACGTTATATCCATAATTGAACTCATATTCGTAACCCTTTTTTTACTCCTTTAAACGTCTTCATACATTTCTAACCTATTTCTAACACCTAACAGTTGATTACTATAATCTCAAGTGTTTCTTAAATGGCTGAACACTGTATCGCACCGCTTGATACCGATCATTATTTTTCCATATTTTGCTCGCAACTCCAATTCGACCACATTATACCCCGCTGTTAATATGGAGTCATCAATTTTAAAAAAATTCAATCTATCATATTTTCGGCAACTATTTAAAGAACTAGTAATATATTTGTCAATATAATTTTTTTTTAAATTGAGTAAAATATTTTTAAAAATGATCACACAGTTTGAAATATATTTTTTTTTGAAAATAATAACTAACTTTAAGTTATTGATATAATAGAAATACGTTTATTGCAAGAATTTCTAATAAATAGCTAAATGTTAAAAATATAGCATAGGATTCAACGATTGCTCGCCTATATTGCATTCAAAGTGATTATTGCGGTAATTTAGACAATGGAAAGTTTAGAAAAAAGTTGGCGTAATTCAAAACAGAGCAGAAGTTGCAAAACAGTATTATTCAAAAAAAAACAGGAACCGATCATTTAAACGGTGTAAATGGAAGACTATGGTAATGATGTGTTGGAAGACAGTAAACTTGAATATAGTAGATATGGTGCCACAACTATGATCGTTGGAGGAAAAAATAAAAGTAAACAAAAGAAGCATCTAATAGGCGGAAACACAGGTAAATGCAAAACGAAGTGACTTGAAATAAACACAAAACACGGAACTTCAAAACAAGGCTCGCCGAGTGATCAGAATCGAAATTCAACTCAAAGATCTGACAAATGATGCGAAAACATATTATCAATATCTGAAACATTACATAATATAAAGTGGCAGTAATGACTAATTAACAGTATGACCAAATTGATTATAACGTACTGCCATGACTGCGATGATGGCCTCTCTATTGAGAGCCAACTCCTGACAGGCAGAATCAGGTCGCTCATCAAAATTAAGGAAGCATTTCAATGCTCGCAGACTTCTTTCATATCGCAGATAATTAAATTTAATTAATGTTATTGTGAGATGAAAAATGGAAATTTTTTGCGAAACATTTGTCGGCAAATTTTATTGGAAAATCAATTAAAATAGTTGTCGCATTAGTATTGTTAATCTCAGAAATTTAGCCTATTTTGAAAACAATATTTTAAATGATATAATGCAGCGTTTAATTATAATTTTTTCTATTGAATATCAGTTCTTTATCAACTGTATAGACATTACAAGTAATACAGTATAGTGTCATTATAAAAATAAGCAATAATTTATTAAATATAATAGAAATTATTAAAATATAAAAATCATCGAATTTACACTGTATTAAAGAATGGGGTTTATTAAATTTTGAATATTGTTAAATTATATATTTGAATTTAAATATTTAATTAGTAATAAATTATTTAAAAAAACAAGTTTTTAAATAGCTATTAAGAGAATAAAACTGATATTATACGAAGTTATTATTAAAATATACAATTCTTTTTAACTAAATTAAATTAAATACAATATTTTGTTCATTGAATGAATTTAATATTTTGCTCCAAAGTTATAAAATATTATATATTATAAACTTTATCACATAACTTAAGTTATGTGAATAATATACAAATTGCTAAATAATTTAATATTTTGTTAATCAGCTAAAACTTTTAGGTTTAATTTTAAAATTTTATTGCAAAATAAACTTATTTTACTATCTTTAAGGTTAAAGAAATACATTTGAATTCTTTTTTGTCTATAAATGGCGATAAAATATTATAAAATTTATGTACAGTATATTAAACTGAATGGCATATAAAATATATAATTTATAAATGAATTAATGAAATGACAATGAATTAATAAAAAAAATATTAACATTAGTCAATATTTTCTTTATATTAATTCGTCACAAGTGGTATAATGAGTGAGACGATAATGTGTGTGTAAAGACATTTGTTGAAAATTTAAAATTATCAAAAAAAAATTATAATAATTTAACTACTTTTAAAAATATGTCAAAAAATTTAAATAAAAAGGTTTATTCAATGTTAGTTTCAAACTTATCTTTGATCGATGTTCAAAATATTTGCCAAAAAATGCTAATGCTTTTTGTTCGCACATAAGTATACAATACTGTAGTAAACATTAGTTTTCAGGTATGGTTAAAAAAAATTTGTATTGAATCCCATTTTTTTGTATAAAATAGTTTAAAATAAGGACCACCCATAGAATTACACACAATTCCTTTCCGCCTCAGAAAATCGGTATATGAAAAAAAATAACAAATACAAATAACAAGGCGCTACACTTTTATTTCAAACTCCGACAATTATTTGATCTAAACTCTTACACTTCCAATGTAACAGCTTTGGCAATAAATGTGGAAAACTAGGATTTTTTTGAAAATAAATTGAGCGCCATTTAACTTATTTGCATATCGATATTATGCGTAAAGCATATGTGCATGAATTTTAATTATAAAGTTTACTTCTTAGCAAAAAAAAATTATATACTGTTTATGTAATTCATTATCTCTAGCCTTGAATGTGAAAAATAAATAGCGAGCGTTTAATTAAGAAAATAAGTTTAATTGTGAAATATTTATAAGCTAATGGCGTACATCCCACGGCCAAAGATAATGACTTTTATGAAGTTAAACTTGTATATTGTTTGAGTTGAGTGAAGAACATATGCGTAACGCAGCCAGTGATGCGTCTTATGCCTGACGCGTGTGGCACGCGTGCATTGCCATCGCTGCCACCATCGCCACCATATACCCTCTTCAGGTGCACGTGCGCTGCTCTCTGCTCTTTTATGCATTTCGCCGATAATTGTTACGCACACCGCACAGCCAGTACTGCAACTCTATACTCATCTTTGCATAGCCAATAACAATTCTTGCTTTCAAAAGTTTACTATCACTATTTTCTTTTGTATGCAGTATTAATATTTGCAAAAAAAAAATACAAATCGATATTTTTTCACATCATTTTTTAAAAATTATTGAACACCGTCTTTGAAAATATCATATTTTCAAAACAATTTTTCAAAAAAAAAATTATTCCTTGTGAGAGCAAAATATAGTGCCAACTTTTCGCTCTTTCGAGAAAGAGAGAGGGATTGTCGCTTAATATTGTCAATGTTGAGATACATTTTTATTTTGAAAGAATTTGTTTAAGTTAGCCATCGAAGAAAATTATTGTAAATGCAGATAAACTACATAAATATTATAGACTTTTGTTAAATTCATGAGATAATATTTCAATAAATACTATTACAGAAAATTGAAGTAAAAGATAAATTTAAAAATTAAATAATAAAAAAAATCCTGTTTTTTAAGAACTTTGTAATTAAGAATTTCAATCTAATTTAATATATTAAAACTTTATTGGAGACTTGATAAATGCTTTAGAATTAATCATTTCGAAATATATTTTAAAGCGTCAAATTGTAATATCTTTTGTTTTAAAATAAAATTCCAATGGTTTGAACAATCGTGAATATGAATATTTACAAATAAGAAAATTATTAATTTATTGTTTCCCTTATAATTCACAATCATTTTCTTAAATTTGATTCGACGTTCTACTTTAAATTAAGTTATAGCCTTTACTCTCCTTAGATTTGGTTTCTACTCTAAAGTATAAATACTTAAGACTGAGGTGTAAAACTATAAAACTTTAAGATATAATAATACCTATAGTACAACTCAAGAGTACAATACTGGGAGTACTCTTAAGTTTACTCCCTTTCGTGTGTTCGAAAATCATTGTCAGTCGTAATCTATTTATAACACAATTTATTATTTTTTCCATCTCTCGTTTATCCATTTGCATACCTTTGCATATATCTCTTCATCTTTTAGGCGCGAACGGGTTGTCATAAATAAGGAGTGATTTCTTACAGAAAAAAGAGTGTATTGAAAAGCTATTTGGAGTTGACATATATAGAGTCCGTCTTATATATAGTGTCGGTCTTATATTTTATTTTGCAATTTATGCTATTTTTTGTATTTAGGCTTATAAAGATATAAGAATTTATGTCAATTAAATTTATTTTATTAATTTAATTTTTTCAAAATCTCTTTTAATATAAGAATAAAATTAAGTAAAGTAATTTGATATTTCTTAGTAACGTGTAAAAAATATAAATTTTATTTATATTTTAAAAAGTGATAAATGCTGTTTATATCAATAATACCTTATGTACAGTTTAAAAGTTTTAATCACACTTTATACTGAATACTGTGCTGTTATTTTAAAATGCTTGTTATTAATTAATTACAATTAATTAAATAATTATTATAAAAATATAATATTTATCTATCATAATTAACTGAAATAAAATTCGATATACAAAACTCAAATTTGCTAATTATTCATATATAGAATAAATACTGTAAGTTACAAATATTACAGCGAAAACTTAAATATAACATCAGTAAAAAAGGTTTACTAAT
>JAQIYA010002254.1:0-10268 GCA_034699355.1 Microtritia minima
TCTCTCTCTCTCTCTCTCTCTCTCTCTCTTGCGCTGCATTTATTCATCACTCGATAAAAAACAAATGAAATCTGTTTCGTGACGTTAATCTCGCGAAATAAAATATACAGAGAGTAAAAATATTCAGTAGTAGTAAACGATTCTAATGTTTGTGAAAATTTTGAATCTTATTAAAAGGATTTGTTAGTCCTCTAACAAGCATTTGCTAAAATTAAATTACATAACTCGAGCAAAGCCTTTATTTATATATAAATAAAACTTTTTCTTTTGCAGATGTTTGCAAATCGGTTTTTAATTAAAAAAGCAAAATGTTAGCTAAAAGGATAAAATCTCTGACAACTTTTCGTTATTCATTGGTTACTCAAATTTTTTGGTATGCGATTCTAAACGGCATCCTATGTATTGTCGCCGATTCAGGTATGTTTGCAATCAATTTTAAAATTTTGCTAAACTGTGAAATGAGTGTAAGAAGATTTTTATCATAAGCTCACTTCAGCTGCTTTGAAATACAAAATATGAGATATCATATGAGAATTTGCATGTTTATAGATTTTAAATTCAAGTTAAATTTAAAAATAATTTGTAAAATATGAAGCCTTGAGCCAGAATTTTTGTTTGAATAAGATTTGATATGAATAGACTGAGACAGAGACAGAAGAAGATGTCCAGAATCAGAGTCTGAGCTCGGATATCTTAGAGGCTTATAGTTGAATCACAGAGGCTAAGAAAATTCAGAGTCTAAAGTCTAATAACTAGAACACAAGGCAGTGAAAAAAAGTAAATTTGATGGTCATTTTTTGGTTTGAAAAGAAAGTTTAATTGTTATTTCAAAAATCGGAGTCAAAAATCGATTTAAAAATATTTTTACACAGTAAATAAAATTTTGTAAAATAAATTTTTCTTCGTAATGCAATGTTAAAATTTAGATAAAACTTAATTCTTTTAAATTAATCTATCCTGATTTTATTAATTGGCTGTCATACAAAATTTCGGTTACAAACCGAGACTTAAGGGCAATGGTTTATATTGAGCTTATTTACAAACATTTTTAAGAAACATCAAAAACTTAAGCATGTTATGCTTATCCATTTTCATCTTATAATTAATATATATTTTTACTTTATAATATAATTTCTTTGTTATACTATAATTTATGTTTGCAAATGTATAAATTCTTATTATTTTAAATGATTGTAAAAATTAAAATTATAAAAATTAATTTTATAAAAAATAATTCTAACTCATTATTTATTTAACGATTATTTTAACATTACAAATTTCTCACGAGTGATGAGACTCGTGTTATAATAATTTAAAATTTAAATGATGTTAATTTATAAAGTGACTTTATAAAAATAAAATAATATAAACTTACTCTTAATAAGTTATAACTGCATCTAAAATATTCAACAATATCAAAATGCATTCATGCCTCTAAAAATAAAGGCGAATTAATTAACGAATTAATTTAAAACTTTTAGATTTATAAAACTTTCGATTTTTATACTCTTTTGATTAGAAAAGTTATGAGTTTATAGTTTACCGGTAAAAATATTTACCCTAATTTTACGACTTGTAAATACTTTAAATTAAATAATTTAATTTAAAAGACGCAAATTGTTAACAATCTTATTAAAACGATTTTTTTGTTTATTAGTTCATTTACTTTCATTAGAATGGATTATAGAATATAGATTTTTTAAATCAATAATATAATATTTTTATTTTTTAAGTTTTTAAATAAACTATTTTTATTTTTATTTACATTTCATTTAATAAAAATGTTTTCAATAATTTAAAAATATAAGCTTCACTTTATTATCTGTATTTAAAATAAATTGCTCTATATTTGAAATGACATTTATAATAAATACTCCGCAATTTTACTTGTATTAAATGCATAGCATAAGTAATTCATATGTTATATTGAATATATCAATATTTACAATATTAGTACTTTTGACACAAAACAACTTATACCTGAATTTGTTCAACTCGTCCACAAATAGCAATAACTTATATATTCAATATTGTGCTCGTATTAAAATTGAATTTCCTTGTGTGCTAATGTTAACTCGAGGACATAATTTATTCTATAGATTACTTAACGTTTAATATAGCGCAAGGTATAGCGACAATCGAAATAAAATAGAAATTCAAATACAACGATATACAAACTTTTTTTTTTGAATAGAATAACAATTTTTTTAGTCCTTAATGTAAATCTACTCCCTATAAGTGAATCAAAAAAAGTTTTTCAGACAACTATTATATATGATGCGATATTCTTGAAAAATATTATTCATTGTGATCGATCTGATTTTGAATTGCATATAAAATGTTGACGCGAACGTCTCCGCTACTGATTTATGAACGTTTAAAATCTGAAATATCGAAACAAGCAGTTCATCATAAATATTGAGTGTTTCGCGATTGATGTCCTCGAAGTTGAAAGAAAAATAATAGAATAAAATTCATAATAATAATGCCTTTAAAGGAGGAATTACTGTATTGTTGATCAATACGATTAAATACGAGTTAAATTATGGCATTTTTACTTTCTTAACCCGTTTATAAGACATTTTCGTCTGCAATGCTTTCATGTCAATCCATTAAGTAATTCGAGTGACCCTTTCCCGTCAACAGCGAAATTGCAGTCTCACTCAAACATGCCTATGTCTTTGACTATGTCTTTGCTCTCTTGTTTTTTTATGCATTCACTTCATTGTATTTATGTGTTTTGTTCTTAGAGATATTTTTTTTATTGATTAAAATGTAATGTTTGTGCAATATTACCATGTAATACAAAGAGATAGATTACAATTACAACATGTATTATAGTAATACTGAATATTTATTTATTATTCACAAAATAAGTAAAGAATTACATACTACATCGCATTATATTTAAATTTAATATACATAAATATTTATAGCTTATACTCGTTGAGAATTTTACAGTAAAAAACATATAATGAGTAATATAATTGCCAAAAATATCTAACCTTTAATATTTGACTATATTGGGGACACATTTTCGAGATGAAATGGCAAAAAGGGAAGTCTTTAAAGCAAATCGTCTTTACGAGCTCTCACTAAAAGCATCAATAAAAAATGTGTGATACGAAACTAACCATCCATTAAGAAGATCGAAACTTTGAATTCTTAGGACGAAAGCTTATGATAACTGCTCAGGTTCTGCACTGTAATTCCGAGAAAAAGACATTAAAACATGTTACCGTTTGTTGCTATGAAAAATTTAAAGTGTGGCAAAATTTTTATTGTATCAGTATTGCGCTGCAAATTGATTAAAATACAAGTGAACGCACACCGATTTGCTAGATTTCGACTTCGTTTGAATGCACCGCATTATTGCACAACAATATACTGTCATTTATTTTCTCAGTTTCGGAATTATTTTTTATTTTTTGATGCGAAGCATTGTTTGCTCGCATAATCTCAGTTAGTATAATATTTTGGCTTTAATTTTTATGCCATTATATGCGGTATTGTTTCAAAATAGCTCGTAGTTTGTGGTCATTTTTTTAATTATTTACAATTTAAGAGAGAGTTCATTATTTTTCGGTTTACTGTTTAGCATTACTGTAATATTATAGTTAAATTTATTGCCTAATATGTCCGTCATATGATCAGATAAATTAACTTAATCTAAAAATTATCTAAAATGATCATTAGTTAGAATGAATTAATTAGTTTTAGCTAATAATAAATAATTTTTAATGACAGAAATAAAATTATATATCATATTAAACATTGAATAAATAATAACATCTAATTCTATAAGAGTTGACTGAAAGTAATTGCGCTTTTTTTTTGGTATAATTTAAAATAATAATAAAATTTTGCTCGAAATCAATTTAATAATAATTTAATACAAATAAAATAATTATTATTTTATAACAATAATGAAAGAAACTAAAGAAATATAATCTTATCCAATGAAAAATACACCACATCACGGATGTGGTGAAATTATATTTGCAAATGCTTTGTTTAAGAATTTTAAAGGCATAATTAAATTTATGGTAAATCAATAATTGACTTCTTGTGTTAGAATTGGTTTGATTAGTTCCGTGTCTGTAATCAATCTAAAGAACTCACTTAAAAGTAATAGAATGGATTTGCTAAATAATAATGTTTTGCGCAATTTACCAAAACATGACCCCTCACTAAATTACTAAAAAATTATCAAATAATCTAGCATTTGGTTAGTCGACGATAAAAAGCATCTGCTCTAAATTGTAAAGTTAACAGCGCTTCTTTTAAAATTACATACAAATCCACGCCTTATAAAAAATCTTACATTTATAAAATTCAATACTTTGGATTTTCGGAAATGCTTAAACTTATTATTGATTTACTAAGCATACCAATCAGAATCTACGGTTATTGTGTATTATAAATAATGGAGAATAGGATATGAGTTTTAAATAAAATTTAATTTCAAAAGTTTTAAGTTAACTTTTTTGTAAATTAAGTCTGTTTTAAAATTATTTTTGTAATAATTAGTTTTTAATAAAAATTCTCAGCTATTTAATAATGATTGATTAATATGATTAAAAATTCAATAACTTTCATTAATAGCAAAGTTTTAGTAAACATAATGAATTTTTAATATATAAGAATTTTTGCGAATTCTCCCATAAAACTAATTAGTGCGGTATTAAAAATACATAATTGGCAGGTGTTAAGAGTTAGGAATTGTAAATATAAAGGGTTTCTCCATTTAATTTATAAGACTATTTATGATCAATAAATGGCACATGTTTTCCACGAAAGGGCTTTCTTCCACTAAATTAATGCAGACGACAAAATGATCTGCAGCTTCAAAACTTTAAAGCGTTCAAATTGTGGCGCACATTAAATGAGTCGATTAGTTATAACGGCTGGAATCCCTATCAACAACAAAAAATAAGTTCGAAGTTTAACGCAATATTAAGAATATTTCCTTATAATTAATTAACTGAATTTTTCCTACCATTTATACCCAATAATCTTATATAGAAATGAGAAGTTAAAGCACACAAACGCGCATCAAATTTATTTTCGACTTAAATCTCAGCGGAAATCTGATCGCAACACATGCAACACATACTTTTTGACATTTAAACGAATCGAACTAATTTTTCATATTATTCTTTACTACTTTATTCTTCTCGTAATATGTTTGAGTTATGAATTTAAAATATTACAATAATAGATTATATGCTGTTTTCTTAAAAAGACAATTGTTTTCGTTTTTAAATTTGATTTTATAAAAAAATAAAATACTTTCTCCGAATATAAAATAAATTGCTTCAAACATAAAATATAATATAGAGATTATTTAATCTGTAGAGAACCTGAGAATCCATGTGTATATTATTTATATTTTGTCCTTAATTTCAATTAGAATTAGAGTATTTGTGAAACGAGATTAAATTTATGCTGACATGTTTCGCATTTATGATTAGACTACACAATAAGTATCATTAGACGAGTCGAGTCCGGCTTTATTTGGACACTAAACTCGAGGCAATTTTATTGGGCTTTAACTGTTGAATAGTTAATGGATTTCTTAATTATTTATTCAACGTCAGTAAAACCAATAAAAATCCCATTTGGAATTTAAGCTCAACAAAATGAGAAATCAGCCTAAAAAGAAATGCCTTTTCAAGCATTACGATTAAACATTGCTTGATATTACTTATATTCGTTATACACAAACATAACGTTACTCTCTCTCTCCCATTCTCTCACTCGCTTACCCACACTTTCACTCATTCATACACACAAATTCTATAACTTAGTATAATCTTAGTGTGTATAAATCTATAAATGTTAGATAAATATATTTGAAGTTATATATACAATTCAGCTTATTATGGATATAAGTTAAGAGTAGAGAAAGAACAGCAAAAATTGATCGAAAATATTTGGAAGACAGACTTCACTTTCGTCTCACATCAATAGCTTTTCACATCTTTAGCTCAGACCTATATTCTTAGGATTTATCGAAGGATTATTGAGTGAAAGTAGGCATAGAATGAATGATATAAAAGCGTATAACAACTTCATCAATAGAGATTTTCAGTGGCCATTTGTGCTATTGTTTTCAACTCACTCTCATATTGCAGTCCATATGTAAAAATATGATTTTCCGTATTAGATATATGGCCGACTTATTCATGTAATCTTTTGGGGTCACGGAATATATTTTTTCCTGACCGCACAAAATGCTTATGCGTAGTATCATCACCTCTATCGTACTCGCTCTCCACTATTATCATCGATGCAAACTCATGACACGAGCCATTATTAATGATGTTGACTGAGCTTTGCTGAGCCGCTCATCATCTCTTATAACTTATTTCAGGGCAAAAACTCAATCTTCTTAGTCTTAATGATTGAGCCAATATTCATGATGACTCTCGACAGCTCGAGTCGCGAACCAACCATTCAATCCAACGCCCAATACGTTACTCTCGCCGATTGCGTGCGTGTTTTCATTCTTGAAAAAGATCTCTTAATTTCTTTGAATTAGCGCTGACACTCGTATTTTGATGAGATAATGCGAACGAATGATTATAATTTGCTCGCATCGTGTCATGCACTGTAATTTTTAATTAAGATATGTGTAAATGTGTTTTTCGTATTAGATTTGTAATTTATACTATAAAAAACAAACAATACATACAATTATAATTTTTGTATCAAACTTAAAATGGCAAAAAAAATTTTGAGATTTAGTATTTTATAAAAATATTCTCTATTTTTCTTATCTTTATGAATAAAATAGAGCGGTGAGCAACAGAATAAAAATAAATGTTTCATATCAAAAACTTATTATCGTTACCAAAACTTTGTTCATAATTGAACACTAAATATCTATATACCAAATATATATAAAATATATCTAAATATGTATATAAATATGTATGTAAGACGACACAAGATTTACATATGGAGAAAATTCTCCTAAACTTGACTTAAATAGTTTAATTTGCAATTTTTATATCTAATGTGTTGTTTATTATTTATGTTAAATGTTTTATAAGTTTATTAAATAATCAAATAATTAATTATAAAATTCTAAAATTATCTAAGACTTGATATTAAATAAACATAATTCCATAATCCAAATAACATATTTTATTCCTATATTAATATTTATATTATAGCATTATAAGCAGTAATTAATCTTTCATAATCATCTCTATTGCTAACTTCATCAAAATGGATAATTTTGATCAAAAATGAATTGAGAAATTTTCAGAAACTTTATTGTGTTGTAATATATTTATTTTAGAGATGCTGTCAAAAAGGACTTATCGGGAGAGTGAAAACAACTTTATTTTACTTTAAATATAAACTGCAGAGCATAAAATTCTCGTGCGCCACGCAAACTGAAAAGCGAAGCAAACGTATAGATAGATAGAGGGAGAAAAAAAGAGATTAAGTGCGAAATGGCTTTGTACTGCTATGTCTATTTGGTTTTGATTTCTTTGTTCAAAAAAAAGAGAGATTAGGCTGATTTGTTTTATATGTAAATTTTATTTAAACCTTTTTTAAATAAATTTCTAAAAATGGTAATTTCTTTTTCTATATTTAATTATTTGTAATTTAAATATAATCGATAAGAAATTGATATCAGGTTAAAACAAGAAATAGCATTACATCTGTTTTGCGTTAAATT
This sequence comes from Microtritia minima, assembly GCA_034699355.1. Taxonomy (NCBI): domain Eukaryota; kingdom Metazoa; phylum Arthropoda; class Arachnida; order Sarcoptiformes; family Euphthiracaridae; genus Microtritia; species Microtritia minima. The sequence continues at coordinate 7,697 of JAQIYA010002254.1, forward strand.
AAATTGCGCTTAATATCAATATGACTGTATGTACGGTCAAATCTTTTAAGAGTCCAATTGAGATCATTTTGCAATGCATGTGCTTTTCTGATGGCAAGTGGTGTGTGTGTGTATGTTTGTTAAAAGATACACAGATATCCAACATTCCAGTTGATACTCCATCGGCATTGGATTAATGGTACTCATGAGATACATTTACCGTGTCTTTTATCCGTGAGTTTCTGCCAACAAAATTGTGTGTGTTGTGTGTCTATGTGTGAGTGTGTGTGCATCCAAGACGAGCGAGACCTTATGTATTTTCGCCTCTATACTTCTATTGAATGAAACTGAGAGCCAGTTGACGATAACATTTTTCCCTTTAACCCAAAAACCAATGACTGATTTACGATAAAGCAGTTTAGTTGAATATACAGTTATATTATTATAGTTGAATGAGTTTATTATTGTACGGCATCTGAAACTCGCTAATAACTTATTTTATATAAATCATTTGGTACTACACTTTAGAGCGCACATTAACTCAATCAATTTATTTTTGGCTACAACTCTATCACAACATTAACACTTATTTTGTTATTTGTATTTTTATTTTTTACTTTTATTAAGTATACGATAATCAATGGAAATACTGCTAATATTTCAATGGGAAAGAAATTAAAAATATATATAGAAAAAAATTCTACAATAAAATTATTCTATCACTTGAAAACTGACAGACAAGAATTTCAAATGCATAAGATTTCTTGTAAAACGCAATACTATTTGAAAGTTTTATTTTATTTGCATTAATTTTCTTTTTTTATTTAAGAAACGTTAATATAATTATGAAATGTTATCTTAATTTTTTGTGTTACTTCACTTAAAAGCCTCTTTCCCTCTGAACTTTGTAAATGCATTGCAGGCACAGCTTCTGTATTTTAATCGATCTATTCTTCAGGATTTATTTAGTGCATGAAAACAATTCAAAAAAATACATTTCTTATTGCTATTAAATTCATTGCTTTTGTTTCAAGTGATCTTTATATATATTGTATATGCGAACAAAAATATCAAAAATATAAATTATTTATAACGACATGTATTTAGTGTTTTTTATTACAAAATTAAAATAGCCTTTAAATATTGAAATAGAAATAACTCGAAGATTTAGATTTATTCTGTTTTATTAATAATAATACATTTAAATTATCAATTTTGGTTCATATTTTTATTTTAGGATAATACAAAAATAAGCTTTTTTTCATTTAAATATCTGAATTTAAATAAATATCTAAAAATCTAAAACATTAAATTAGAGTTTTTAAAAATTTTTAATATGGTTATAATTTATATTCATTTGAATTTTTTAAAACACTTAAATGAAAAAGTGACAAATTAAACTTTCAGCAAAAAGAGCTCTTTTTATTATAAACTCAATATAAAGCTTTGCGAAATATTAACTAGTTTTGTTGAGAGACGAGTCAGCTGTCAGAGTATTTGCACAAAACCAACTTTAAAGAGCAAAATTATATTACTCTTAGAAACACTTCGCAGCAAATCTAAATTTATTTGAAAAGACTTTCAGATCAATTTAAAATTTCAACTCCAATCGTAAATCTTATTTTTTAAACTTAACTTAACTCTATATATAGTTAGTATATTAGTTATTTAATTGGCAATTATATTCTTCAATTCTCGAGAGTTTAATAAAATGGCAACAACTTTACTCTTTATTTTAGTTTAAACACTTGGACTTATTTATTGCAAATAAAAAAAATAAAATATGATATTGACATCGTATTGATCTAAGTTTTGCGAAAATTGTTAAAGAAAACTATAAAAGTGAGCCATAATTCAATTAACCGGTATGGCATACGCTTATCATATAAAACAATAAATGGCTAACTTTTTGTCTCTACGAGTGTTCAACAAACATATGAATGCATTCATGTCACGGTTAATAAATGCACGTCCAATTCTCGAGAGGGCCAAAATCTCTGGCTTAAGTTTTCTGATTAAAATTTCTTATTTTGTTTCCTTTAAAATCCAATTCATATTTAAGGAACTCTGATGTTATGAGTTTTATGTCATTCTGTAATGTTTATTCTGATTTTTTTTGAAAGAAGATATCTAATTAGCTTAAGGGTATGAATAAATATGTATATAATTTAAATTGGATATAAAGATTTTCTAGCAAATGAAATATATGTATATAAATATAAATATTTTTTATAAGATATTCTTACATAAGCGAGTAGTATTTATTAACTTGATATTTGCTTTTTCAGATTTGTTTATTTGTTTATAAATTAATTTTAAATATTTATATTTGTTTATTAATACAAAATATAAATATAATTATTTAATATTTAAAACAGTATTAGAAAATTATGATTAAATTATATTTTAAAAATAAACTTTTAAAAACAAATAAATAAACCGTAAAGTTAAATATTTTCCAAAAATAACTATCGATTAGTCTCTATATTTTATGTAATAAATTGCTATCTTTTTATTTTATTTAACATTCAAATTCTAATATAATATATTGATCTGATAAAAATCGGATAGATTTTTATAATAATCCCTAAAT
>JAQIYA010002255.1:0-10267 GCA_034699355.1 Microtritia minima
AAACCTAAATAATCAAAATGAACGTAATGTGAGTTAAGTTTCCTAAATTGTATATCATATCTATTTTTTAACATTAACTTTAGGAAATTATATCGAATATATCTACAAATTTAAATACGTATTCAACAATTGAAAATAATAATGGAAGTTATGTACCTTTTATTGATGAAGACTAAAATATGTCTTAAATTAATGCACACTTAAATTAAAATTTAAATAATTGAAATTTCTGTAATTTTATTTCTATTCTGATTTAATTATTGTTGTATTGAGTAAATTTTATTTGTCAACTAAACGTTGTTCTAACAAATTATTCTTTGATTAGTAGATAATTATTAGATAAATCAACAAAAAATCAACGCTTGTTATTGAAGCAAATTTCATTGTTATAGCGGTACACAATAATAATGAAATAAGCAATTATATGAATTTACATCATTAAACCAAACAGAATCTAATTTGAAAATAATTGACGCTATAATGACTATTAAAGATAATAAAAATACTTTATTTACACTCGAAGAGGTATCGAAACACAATCAAAGAGATTCAGTTTGGATTATCATAGAAAACTATGTGTACGACGTAACCAATTGGCTCGATCGACATCCGGGAGGTTCAGACATAATAATGCAATTCGCGGGCAAAGACGCCACAAAAGGATTTGTTGGCAATCATTCGGACAAAGCATACAAATTAAAAGAAACGTTTAAAATCGGTAGATTGCATGATAAGAATTGAAATGAAATATGATTATAATTTTAACGATATTAATTTTACAATTGAATTGTATTACAATTGAAAATTTTATTTGTGTTTAAAATAACTACATTTATTTAAAAGAGTACAATATTTTAATTAAAATACACGATTTATTTTTGATAATCAAGTCTTCTATTAATTTTATGCTAAATCTATAAAATTTTAAGCAAACGTCAATAACTTTTAATGTTTACAATCAATAAAAATGATTCAACACATTTGAAAATCGATATATAAATTGATTTATGTCTCGATGATTAAATATTTGATATATTAATGAAATAAGAAGTAATTAAATAAATTTATAAATGAGATAATACTGGATTATTATACATATTACGCTTCAACGGGGTCTTTATATCGCGGCTCATTCGCCACAAAAAAGTCGTCAAAATAGTTGTATAAATATTCAAAAGTGGGTCTCTTTTCTGGATCTTTGTTCCAACAGTCGAGCATTATTGAGTAAAGAGTGTCCGGACACTCGTTGTAAGTCGGTTTCGGCATTCGGTATCCTCTCTCCACCTGTTCGAGAACATCGCGGTGTGTCATTCCTAAACATGGTTAACATTGCGTTTAACATTGAGTTCACCATAAATACAAAACATATTCTTAAAGAAATTATATTCAGTTTTATAAGTTAATTATTCAATCTATTTTCTCAATAATTAAATCATTTCAAATAATAAGCAACGAAAGTTTGATATATTGAATCTCAGACCTGGATATGGAATCTGTCCTTTAGTGACGAGTTCGTAGAGCAAAATACCGAATGACCAGACGTCCGATTTGCTCGTGAACTTTCCATATTTGATGGCTTCGGGTGACGTCCATTTGATAGGAAATTTCGATTCAGCTCTGGCTATGTATTCCTCTTCCTCTATAATTCTAGCCAAACCAAAGTCGGCCACTTTAACGATTTTGTTTTCGCCGACCAACACATTTCTGGCGGCTAAGTCTCGGTGAACAAACTTCATGCGCTCGAGATAAGCCATACCAGAGGCGATTTGAGCGGCCATATCGATCATATCAGTAACGGTGCTCTCTTTGCCCTCCGGATGGTCGCGCAAGTAATCCAAAAGACTACCGTATTTCATAAATTCGGTGACAATGAGTAGCGGTTGACCGATAGAGCAGACACCGTAGAGCGGCACCAGTTTGTCGTGACGACACCTTCGCATGATAGTGGCCTCCTGCAGGAACGCCGACGGAGACATCGTTCCCGGTTTCAGCGTTTTGATGGCCACCTCTTCGCGGCCCCTAAACAGGCCGTAATAAACTTTGCCGAAATTTCCGGTTCCGAGTTCGCGAATAAATTGCAAATTATTGCGATCGATCTCATCGCTGCGAAAGACAGGCCGAACACCGGGCGGTAATGAAGGACACGGCTTTATTAAGCGACAGCAAAGACCATTCGACGCCAGCGAATAATGGTTGACCAGTTCGGATAACTGGGCGAACGAACGGCGAGACGTGATGTAATAGTCGCCATCGCTGTTCTCGCGTATCTTATAGTGTTTGACGTGATCTGCTTTATGCGAATCGCAATCTCTGATCGATAGCGAATAAGTGCCTTTAAAACAGATGAAAATGTGTTGATAAGACAGGCTTAGGTGATGGCAAATGACGACCTCATACCTGATCCTTGTTCGCTATGCCTAATCAGAAAAGTACCCCTCGGATAGTTAGCATCCAATAGTAATAGCTTTTCCGCTTCTCTTCTCGATATCTTACTGAAGAACCATCTAATTAGCGATAACAATATAAATTGTATTTAATTTTCTGCTCAAAATAATTAAATTCATAAGAGTATAATATTTATATTATTCATAAAATCGTGTTATTTACATAAAAATTACTCTATTAATGAATAGTTTCTCTCTCTCTCTCTCTTAATTAATGTTATTAAGCAATACTTAATTAAGTTAACACAATATTTAAACATAAATACTAATTATGTTTTATAAATAAAATTATAAAAACTAATAATAAAATTCTAAATATTAAAATTGGTTGATTAATTGTAATTTTATATTGCAATTAATAAATGAAAAATATGATTATAATAAAAGCAAAATGTAATGAAAAAGCAATCAAATTGTAATGAAATACTCTTCAGTTTCGATGAGATTGGAGACAACGAAGTTCATGGGAATATAGCCGCGCTGTTCGCTGGCGTGCAGTCTCTGCGCTAACCACCAGTCAGGGTCCTTGTCGTCCACAATAATGAGTTTCTCGTTCTTCTCGAAACTCAAGTCTCCCTCATCTCTGCCCTCATAGGCGTAGAGAGCGATCACCACTTTCTGTTTGTTTGATGGCGGAATCGAGCCTTTTCTCGAATTGTGCGAATACGCCGAAGTGGTCGACGATATTGACTGTGCGTTTCGATTTCGAGCAAATCGACTGTCATTATCAGTTCGGTTACCGTTGGGCAGCGATGGTAACGGCTTTTGACTGTGTGACCGACTATTACTCTGAATACAACCCATTAATAGTGAGCGCACTAAAACTCAACATTTAAATGAATGAAAACTTCATTGAAATAATTTGTTTGATCTCTACTGACATAATTCACTATTAATCGCAAACAACAATGAATTAATGCTAAACTCGTCACATTAGGCGCACACAATCTGTCAATGATATCGTCACACATAAAAGGGAAGTCGATTTCCTTTTTAATAAATTTATCTATTTTTCTATTTAGAAGAATAATAACGTTTCCGATCGCGAAAATGGCAATTGATTTTTATTCATAACTTATAGCTCTATGCTTAAGGCGTTCAACTAATAATTGTTTCATTAATATGGATAATTATAAGCCAACGATGAGCCAGACTTTACTCGCTATGATTTGAAACTATTTTAGGCTCAGACTAGTTCTCGAGTTCGGACCAAATGCTGGACGCGATCGCAAATATTTCATTTCAATGTTTCATTACGTATGAATGTATGAATGTTTCTCTCCTTAACAACAAATGTAAGTCAATGAAGAGATTTGATCACTTTTTATATTATATTATTTATTTATTGATAATTTTATATTAAACCATAACAATTTGTAATAAAGGTAAGCAAATAGTAGTGTTCAGGGCTTACTTGAAAATATTCATAAATCATAAATAAAACACAACAAAAACATATCTCTAATATTTCAAATACATAAACGGCAGCGCTTATCATGTTTGTGAAACTTAAGTTTAAAAGTAAAGCTAAAAGTAAAAATTATATACTTTATTATTATATAAAAGTATTTGTTTATATTTCCCAAATGCTTAAAAAATATCGCACACAAAGTCAGTCATTATAGTATGTCTGAAGAAATAGAGCTGAATAGCCGACGAAACGTTACATAAATTTTACCGAACGGTAAATTAATTAATTCGTTGTGAACCTAAGAATAAGTAACTTATAATGTCAGTGACCAACAAAACAAACATAAGTAAAACTATTTTAAGTATAAGTTTTAATTGTTGGAATAAGAACTCATATTCAAAAACTGAAACCATTGAGGAATTTTAACACCTATTATTTATAAAATCAATAATAGATAAATAACTTCTGTAAACATTTCCATTTAGGAAAATGATGTTTTTAATATAAAGAGAGTGGCTTTTAGTTAACGCAAGGTTAACCTTTGGTTACGTGTCTTTCAACACTACAGGTTGTGGGTTCAAGTCCTCGCCCGAGTGTGTCTCCATTTCATTAAGTTAAGGTTAAGAAAACTATCTATCTGTAAATCAACGAATGTCGGCATTACAATCAATTGTGCTGACGGCCAAAAAATGTAAGTTATATGTCGAAAATTAAACGAATGCTATATTATAATAAAAACGTATTTGGTGTTCACGACCTATTTCTCTATTGACTTATTAATTGTTTTATTGTTTCCTTATTTGATTTTTACATATTTTTAAGTTAAGTTATTAAACGCTGAAAAACATTATATATTTTTATAAAATAAACTAAATGTGACTTTTTTAAAGTATCAATATTTATAATTTAAATATATAAAATTCATAATTGATTTAAAATTAAGTATAAATATTAGTAATTCTAAAATTATTTAATTAAGAGTATTTACACAATTCATTTCAGTAAACATAGACTGACTTTTTATAGCTAACCCAATCAGGCGTTGTTGTATCTATTTTGCGACGTTTATGTTTTTTGTTTTTACTTAATTTCTTTTCATTCTTTTTGCATTGAACTTTGTTTGAATTAATAATTTCAAGTTCTATGTGCGACAAGTATTGCTCATTTTGATCCCATGGTTGCCGTAAAGCGGTTGCAAATAATTCAAAGCCTATAATGCCGATCACATAAACCGCAGCCGTAATGTAAAACACAAGATTCCATTTGTCAACACTATTATACTATAGAATTTAAGAATCGCGTTAATTCATTAAATTAAAATATGAATGCATTGATTTACGTCTAATTCAAGTATGAGTCCAACTATAACTGGTGCTAAAACGCCAGCCGCTGACGCAAATGTATTTGTAAATCCAAATACAGTGCCCGCGAATTCTGGAGCGAATTCCGGAATAATTGGAAACTCTCCACCAGTTGTGAATCCAGACGTACACATGTTTATGACAATAAGGGTAATAACAGCTATTTTATTGCAACCAATTAACGAGACTACTACTAAACATATTGCTGGTCCAAACAGAGCTAAAAGTTTTAGTTAAAAAGTTGAAAAATTAAAAATTTAAAAATTTGGAAAGTTTTGTTCATAAAATTGTATTTGAATGTATAGTTGTTTTCGTACCAAATTCTTGGAATAATTTCCTTACTCTTGTTAAAGACAATGTAGACTTTCTTTTAACAAAAGTCGAAAGTGGACCGGCAATCATTAAAGTGAGTCCAATAGCCAAATATATGAATGCAGTATAAATACTGTTGGCTAGAATTTGCACATTAAATATTGATTCGAGATAAGATGGAAACTTTGTCATCAGTACATAATAGCCAAATGTTGCACTTGTTTTGCCGATCAACGAGCCGTAAACAGCTCGCGAACTCAATATTGCTTTCCACGGCGCGCCACGTTTGCTCTGTGTATTGCATTCATTCATTTGCTTTTATAAATTTATTAATATTAAATCTAAATGTTAAGTATTGTATATATTTTATCTCATTTAATTATATTATAACATAAAATTTATGCAAAAAATATATAAAATTTTTGAAATAAAGAATACTTTTTTACTGAATGGACAGTCGATATTCTGCAATATATAAATGTGTTCGTCGGCGCTAATTCTTGGATTGGCTGCTGGAGTGTCATAAACAAAGTATAGCCACAATGGTAACCAAATTATATGAACAGCGCTTCCGACATAATAAACAGATGGCCAGCCGTCAAAGAAGCCGTATTTGCATAAATATCCCGCGAGTAATGTAAAAATGGCAGCACCGATATTACCACCAAATTGTAGGGCAGCTATAGCTGTGGTGCGCTCTTCCAAGGGATACCATTTGGCATATAATGAAAACAATGAAGAATAAACGAGTCCATGAAATGCGCCCATAATTATTCTTATGATTATAAAAGCAATTTCATGTAATTTGGCCGCTAATGGTGACAAAGCATTTAAGATGGCAGGAATCACAATCGCGAAAATGCATATCCATTTTGCTCCCCATTGTTCGGCAAACCTGCCACCAATTATTTGCGTTATAGTATAGCCATAGAAGTAAGATCCCAATATGACTCCTTGTAGGGATTCGCTCCATTCATAAGCACCTGCCTGTAAGTGGCTAACAATAATTGAGTTATATTGATATTTTTATGAATAAATTATAACTATATACTAATATAAAATAAATATAATTATAAGCACAAATTCTGCACTATGGTAAGCAATCGATATCAATATCTTACAGGATAATCAGTTATCATTGAAGTGAAATTTGACGTGTGATAACACAAATCTGCAGAATCGTGTTGTTTGTCTTTTTCAATAGCTGTTTGATTAACCATTGCTAAAATAGCAACACTTAGATTTACTTGGAATGAGAAAACTAGCCCACAAGTTATTGAGCCCATTATGGCAACGATGAGTCTGTAAGAAATAGCCATTGTTAAGATGTTTTGATGAAAATGGGTGAATAAGGTATTCAATTCAATCATATACTTCTTTTTAGGAGAATGAATGCATTTCATGGTATATGTATTCACTTAATTATTTAATTGCTACTATTAAAGATAATTTTTTTTATTTTCATAAAAATATTTGTTATAACATAAAGTTTTTACTGTTAATACTGTAAATTACGTATGTATGAAATGTATGAAAAAATCTAGTTATTTATTTATGATAACAATTATTTAATTTTTATTGTTTAAATGATAGATATTATTACGAACTCTAAATAGTAAAAATAAAAGTTTAATAAATTATTCTGTTATTTAAATTAATTATTTTTAAAAACTATAAACTATAGATGTTACACATTGTGTGAACAAACGTGTATAAAAAATTAAAACAGAGCTTAGCTTCACTAGCGTTTCAAATTTTATTTATATTTAAGTTTATTTAAAGTTATATAAAAATAACTTAACATTATTATACATCGACATATTTATATCATTTGTAAAAAATACTTTATGTGGTCTTACTTAATAAAACAATTATCAACTTATACAATGTTAATTTTTCCAAATTAAAGCACATATTTGCCGATGAAAGTCAACCAATAAGGTCATTGATTTTATTCTTTTAATTTTCAAGAGGATAAGCGCACTCAAATTTGAAGTACATAAGGGAGAAAATTATTTCTAAAAAAATTATTTAAGAATCTTAATAAAAATAATTTTTTTCTTTTAGAGACAGAAACAACTGCAGGATTAAAATTATAAATAATATTATTATCTAAAACATAAATTAATTGATGACTTGATCACATTTTCAATGAGTTTCTTATGTCTACTATTGGCCAACACCTGGTCTTTCAGCACTTTGCTGTGTTAGTTATCAACGGCTTATTAAAGAATAAAGACTTGCATTTTACAATTTAAGACAGTGTTCGGACACATACTTTTAAGCTGTCACATCAAATTCAAAAGCATAAGCACGAAAAGTGTTTTATGATTATTAGAAAAGTTCTCCACTTTTACAGGTAATTCACAAGCAATGTTTCATAGAAGTTTTAAGCACTTCATTCATCTAAAAGCCATTGATAACGAACACTTCAGAGTTCTCGTAACTTTTAAATTTTCATCTCATTTATGACATCTTAAATTATTAAAATTATTAATGAATGCTCATTTTGAGCACTCGGATTTCTTTTATTTATAAGAGAATGTAGACAAGAGGACTGATATTTAAAATTGATTTAATTAGTTTATCAAAGTTAAAATTAGCTAAGTTAAAGTTAATTAACATATTCACACTGCCTAATATAGAATGTAAATTCAATTTAAATAAACTAAATATTTCTTATTTTCATGCATTAATTAATTAAGTTTTAAGTAAATATTTATTAATCATTAAATTATAATATTGACAATACTTTGTAAATAAGGGAGAAAATTCTCCCTAAAAATATAAAATAACAAGAAATATAAGAATAGAATGTAAAATATATTCAATAAGTAATGTTTAGGAATTAAGAACTTTATTTCAAGTAAAAATCTATGAAATTTTCAATAAAAAGTTAAATATGCACACATTAAATTTAATTTTATGATATTTATTTAAATTAATTAAAACTTTCCCTAATAAAAAACATTTAAGGAATTTAAATAAAATAATTCTTAAGTAAAAATTTCTAATTAAGAGCTTTCTTATTTATCTAAAGTATTAAATCATTTTATATTATTATAAGTTTGTATTATTCATTTAGTAATTAATAAAATAATCCATTTTTAATAACATTAAATCATTTTATTGATATCATTTGAATTATTAATAAAAATCATTAAAAATTGGGTACAAAAAAGTAATTATTTACATAATTATTTTCATATAAAAAATAATGAATATTTACAATATTATGCATGAAATGGTTTGAATTTAGTAATAAATAAATAAAGTTGAATTTTTAATAGTTATCTTGAATAATATCTTTCTTGTAGTAATCGTTGTTATCCCAAATTCTTTCATAGGAATGGCTAACAATGTCGGTCTCGTCGTTGGCGTCAGGTTTGGGTGCGAAGTCCTCGATGAGCGGTGTCTTGCAATAGTCGCCAAACGAATTGTGTCGACTCAACGACTTGCTAGCGTTAATCATATTCATGAGTTGGTCCCGAGAGCGCAATCGATTGTTCACTTTGTTTGCGAGTCGATAGTGATTTTCCAGTTCGTTGGCCAACAATATCCGATTGAGAGCACTAATGATTTCTTCGTCCATGTTGTTTGACGGCCGTCTGTTGGCCAGTCTTCGTCCAACTTTATTGTTCTTCGCGTTCATTGAGTTCGTTAGACTATCACTGTTAATATAATCGTCAACATTGATGTTAGACATAATTGATATTATAATATTATAATATTAATGGCAATTAGCAATAATATTAAAGTTGATCTCAATTAATTGATTTCAAAGCTGGTAATGGCTTGCATTCATGTTTGGCTCGCCTTTTATTTCGGCCCACACGTGCACTAATCATACACGTGGTGTACATGTAATGCAATTTATTTGTTTCTCTTCTTTTGAAAGCAACACAACTATTCCATTGCATTGCACTTCAAAAACAGTCGTGAAGGAAAATTTTTATTAATGAGATAAGGAGGAGATATGCATACACTACATCTACTATTGATGCGAAATTTTGAACTTGAATCCGATTTACACTTTTATTTATTTACTTTCTGTCTATACGTTTAGTTAACCTGTAATTGATTTGTAAACAGAATTTTTTGCTAATTTTAAATTTAAATTCGGTTCAATCCTATAGCTGTATGTTTAATGAGTTTAACATTTATAGAAACATTTAACATACACTATATTGAAATACATGCGATGACACATTAAAATAAATGAATACAATATATTAAGGTTATGTAAGCTTATTTGAAAATCAAAATTTTTACTTTTAATTATTTTAATTAATTCTTCATAAAAGTAAATATGAGATAAAATATATGAACGCGTGTAAGCAGTACTTTGAACCAAAATACGATTAAATAAAGTCAATGTCAACTCAGATAAATCTCTATAAATGTTTAGTGCTAAACATTTATTATTTAAAAATATGGTAAAACTTGGAAAGTTTCCCACAAATCATGTTAAAGTTTAAACTCGTGCCATAATAACCAATAGAAGAATATCATATTAATGACATTAATAGCATTTAGATTTCGATTAAAATTCGAAAACATGTAGTATTTATTATAAATAAGTTTAAAGAATGAATAATTGCTATCAGGAAATCATTTGGTAGTGATTAATAATTTCTATATAAGTATCGCTTGTATTTTTTATGAAAAAGTGTGTGCACTGATTATGAAATTTATTTTGTTATTGTGTGCTACGATAAAGATAAACACGTGTGTATAGT
>JAQIYA010002256.1:0-10261 GCA_034699355.1 Microtritia minima
ATTGATTTAATCTATTTAGACAACACTATAAAACAAAAATGTGAATGTTTTACTACAACTTTTTATCTTAAAAGACACAAAAAAAATATTTCAAATAAAAATAAAATAAATATGTAAATTACGTGATATTTGAAAAATATAACAATATTTAATACATTATAATTTATATTATATTTAGTAAATATTTGTACTAATATGTATTATGTTTAATACTAATATTTTATAATTCAAACAGTAATGATACGCTCAATTTCAATACTTCTTTAGCTTCAAACTCGAGTTTCATAGTAAGACTTTGATAAATAATAGCTCAAATTAAAGATAAAGAATTTAAAGCTGCGCTTTCAGATCGAGCTGAAAGTGAAGTTTTTGGATCTATGCTTATAATCAACATAAGCAGCATATTCTGAACAGAATTTTTATTTTATTGTAAATACTAAAATGATTTTTAAATCTTCATTTTTCATAATCAAACCCAAATTAAGGTTAATTTGGTTTGTGAACGTTTGTGTAACGTAAAATTCTTACGTTAAAATCATATAATATTCCATAGTCTTCGTCAAAAACACTTTCAATTTTATCATTTGATTCAACTCGCTTTGCTTAGATTATAATTATGGATTAATAATTTAAATAAGAAGATAAAAATGACAATGAATTTTATATAAATAAAAACTCAATAGAATTTGAATAAATTAAGATTTTGATAGAGTGAAGGACTTGTTTTACTTTTAATTTATTGCTTTTGCTTAAGAATAAAGAAGTTTCATTATGAATTAATATAATAAATTGGATGAAATAAATTATAAGCTTAAGCTAACTTAAATTATAAACTTATAACTAGAGGGCGTATAATGCATGTCATCGAAACTAAATTTGTTTTAGCTTTTTATCAAATATCTCTTCAAATTGGGTAATTACTAATCAAATTAAAAGATTTCTAAATGCATATAATGAAAATGCTAAAATAAATGCATAAATGCATATGCTTTTATTGGTGGTGCGTGTTTGGGAGGCGTCGGAAAAATGGTCAGAAACCATATCATGTAATTTTTAATGGTTAAGGAGGTCTTGAATTGTGGGGTGTTTTAGGTTGACAGAGGTTTAGGGTTAAGTGTGGTGATGTAGTATGTCGTTGGACGCAGAATCATGTACTGAAGCGAATGATATGGCGTTATAGCGGGTGAGGGGTTCACGAATAATAAACTATTTAAAATGCCCTTTTAATAAACGGGCAGAAACACTAGTAAAACATAATTTTAAGTTTCTCAAATAAATTTTGCTGAAAGATATAATTTAACTTTTCATAAACTGTGAGTTCAAATTCAAAATTAACTTATTAACTATTATTTTAAATTAAAAATTAAATGTTATGGAATAAATTGTTAATATATGCAATTAATTTTTTATAAATATTTACAAAATGAATAAAATTGGAAATATAAATATACCATATATAAGGCATATTAAATTATATATAATTATAAAATTACAATTTTTAAATTAATATATAAATTATATTATTAAATATAAACATTTAATTTAGAGTTAATTTCAAAATTTTTTAATATTATTTCGATAATTTTTCAATACGTCATCAAAACTAAATATAACAATTCTATAAGATTTCAAAGAATTTAAAATAAAATAAAACAATTGGTACAGCATAGAGATGTGACAAACAATTGAATAGATCTCAACATAAGATGATATGAAAAAATTATTATTAAATATCAAATTCAATTAAGATAAAAATTTACATTCAAGACTCTACAGATTATATTGCATTATTACAAAAATTAAAATTGAATAAAACTAAAAACACAAGTTTCCTATCACTATTTCCTTAATAAACAAATTTCTCAAACAAAATATTCACGTGTTTAACTTATTAAATAGTTTATTTTCATTAGACTTTTAAAAAGCAAATCTCTATTTGCAATGTTTTCTTAACTTCTAGTAGGAAAAAATTTTTGATAGCAATAATTTCGGTCAAATTTGTTTATACATTTGTATTAACAATTACGGTTTAGCGAATTAATGCTAATGCAGGATAAAGTATACTAAGCAACAGTACAGACTGTACAAACTGTACAAACTGTACATATTGTATGAATCTATCACAAATTGACAAACAACATATTTCAGACATTTGGCACTAATAATGCATCAAAACTTGTATAAATTATATAAGCTATATATTTGTATTATTTCAAATATTATCAATAATTATATTTAACTTAGATTTTAACAAAAAAAAAACGTTTTAAGTTATTCAACCCGTAATCAAGAATAAGGAAGATTTAAAATTTAATTGAAATCTATTTTAGATTAAAGTATGAAATTATATATAGTAACTCCGAATAATTATTATTTTGTTTATAATTGTTTTTATAAGATTAAAACGGTTTTTAAATTGTCGAAATTGATTTTTTTGTAAATAAAATGATTATTTTTTTAAATATAAACTTTAGTGAAATATGCAAAATATTTTTTCTAAAATATTAATTAAATTACTAAAAGCTATTAAAATAATGTAAAATTATAAAATAGTGAAGTCCAACTTTAAAGTAAAACCGAACTCATTATATAATCCACTCCTGTTTTTCATGCGAGAGAAAGAGCGTTAAAAAAGCACACGAACATTGAGTGCGCTATAATAACACACTTAAAGCGCGTTTAAATTGATCGCTTTGGTGTTGTTTCACAAACGCATTCCTTTTTTAAAGCCACTAAAAAGTCTACGTACGTGCCCTTATTTTTTATGTTTTGATTTTTAGGTCAAATCGGGAAAAATTGTTCACTTTCAACTCAAAATAATATTTAAACAATTGTGTTAATGTTACTGTGAAAGCGGTCTGTGTATTATGTTTGTGCGTATCAAAAGCACGCTAAAATCCATTGTTTTTGCTTAGTCTTAGAGCATTCTTTCTCTCTCTAATTAATTCGTAGAAACAACATAATATTTCAATTTCGACCCACAATTTTCTTTAAACAAATGGAAATTTTCTATTAATGAATTTATTATTTTTCAAGAATCAAACCCTAAAATAATTAGTCTTGAATTTGATTTTTGATTAACGATAGCAAATTTTTTACTAAACATATTTTCAGCGCTCAGTTGTTCTGCAATATCTAATTACTATGTTTGAGTTTTTTGTACGCTGAATATATCAAATTAAATTAATTCACTCGTTTATATCAGCCAATATTTTTTCTTATAAATAAAGAGATAAGAAATTATTTCGATTTGATAAACATGCCATTGAGATGCTATGCTATTAACTAAAAAAACTATGAAGTCGTTACATAAAGAGGTGTTTTGTAATATTTGATTTAAAGCCTTTTAAATTGATCAAAATTTACGCGTGAATAGCATGAATTACTTTTTAATTTTCAAGAAATTCATATCGCCGTAACTAATACTTTCTTTAATGATGGCTATATAAACATATAACATACAGCATTAAAATTTGTATAAGCGTTAAACATTACTGCGGTTTTGTTAACGATAATACTTATTCAATTACTTTATTTATGATAATACTGTATTAAAATAAATTTTATAAAATTAAATAAAACAAAAGTTTTATTTAACTAAAAATATTCGCCATATTCTGCATATTCAATATTTTCAAAATGAAAAAATCTAAATTTCGTTAATTAATAAATATATAAAATGTCGATAACTTTTTATTTATTACTTAATTTAAAATATTTGTTAGTATTATAAAGTAAAAATCCATTGAATCACATAATTTTGATATTTACCATATTTTAATGTAAAAAATTTATTATACCATATTATTAAAAGTAAAAACTTAAAAAATTAATTACTGTTGGGAATCAAATATGAATATATAATTATTATTAAATTTTATGCAGCAGTTAACAATTTTTTCAGATAAACGTTTCGATGGCATCAACAACCACTCGGCATCAGCGTCTTATGGCATTTAATGCCAATTCTGTAACTGTTATCATACTTAAATAAATAATTTAGCATCAAATTTTTCCCCTTATTATTAACTTTGTTTATACAAGAAATTTTTAAATTGAAAAATAATATCGAATATATTTAACATTTTAAATTTTATGTACTGTTAAAATAGTTTTAAAATATATATTCTTAGTTAAAGAATATAATAAATATAATGAAAAATAATATTTAAAAAATTAGTAACACAAACGGTTTTGCAGTTTTATATAATCAAAAGTTAATAAGTTTGTGTTATTAATTGTTTTTAATATATTATTTTTCAATTTAAAAATTTCAATTTATATAAATAATAGAGTATTATTTAATCTAAATTCAAACTAAATCTGTTAAAATTATGTAATATATAGAATAATTATCAGTTTAACATCCTTTACTTAATTGAAAGTTCAACTCATATCACAACAAAATATCCTGATTAAACAAAAGGATATTTAATTTGCTTATAAATGATTGCTTTAATTAATGATGTGAGTGAGCTCAAAATGCTGAGCTTGAGCTTGAGCTTACTGAGCCCAATAATTACACAATTCTAGTTTGAGCTTAAATTTAATTCTTTTAAATGAGCTTAAGCTCAAGTATTGAGCTGAGCTTTAGCTTACTTTAATAAAATTTTATATATGTAAAATACAATATTGAAAATTATAGCTTCATTATGATTATTTTAACCTATTTTAAAATGATTCAAATATTTATAAAACTATTATTACGCAAGGTTTTAATAAGAATTATTATTTCCATATGAAAATAGTATTTATAGCATAAGATCAATTTAAATCAATAAAAAAGTTGTCTATATTTTACATTAACATCAAAGCTCAATAATATGATCTTGAGCTAACCTGAGCTTATACTAATTTATTGAGAACTTGAGCTTTATTTAATTATATTCAATATTTTTGAGCTAAATGCTCAAAATTTTGCTGAGCTTAAGCCAGTTTGAGCTTTTTTACATCTTTCTAAATATTTTTAAAACACTTTTAAATGTTTAGATATTTTTAATTTGTAAAAATATTGAAAAATCTATTGAAAAAAATCAATAATTTATAACAGCACTTCTTTTGCAAACATTTTATTAACACTTTTTTAAACAATTAAAATTTCATTTTATTGATGATTATTCATACAAAACAAATTTGTAAAATAACAGAAATTTTTGTTACTCTATATATACAACTCCATAAAATAATTTATTTCATACATTTTGTTGCATTAATAAATTCTATTTTAATGTTTTTACAAGTTTATATTTTTAAAGAAATTTCAAAAATTGTATCTTTTAAATAAATATTTAAAGAATTAATTAAATTTTAATATATTTCAACATATATAACTTACTCTTAAATATTTCAACAAATTACGTAATCATATATTAATTTGATCTAATAAACGTGCTTTAATTAGTGTTACGCCTGAAATATTTTTAATTATTATATCGTGTCCTTGAGATTCATTACATTTCTAACATAATTAATTTTATGTAAACAATTCTTTGTCTAATAATTTATCGATTTACGTAATAAATACAAATTGTAATTTATTAAACGTGAAATTAAAGTGAAATTTTCCATTTTGAATCAATGATTTTATACATATTGTATTGAAGGTGTAATTTATGCTATAAATAAAAGAATTAAACGTTGCGTAATGAATAAAAATATTTCAAATAATCTACTTATTTTAATAATCATAATTAAACAGATTCTTCAGAGTCTTAAAATTATCACAATTTTCTATATTATATGATTGTGATGCCATACTAACGAATAAATATAAATAAATAAAGTGGTCGTCAAAATAATAGTTAAGTTGGTATACTATTTACGCCAAACATGTCTCAAGATTGACAACTTGGTCAGTATATGTGGCCAAATGTGTTTAGAATAATATAATAGTTAAGGTTTGTTAAAACGTAAGATAAAAATGTCATTTTTTTTATAAAACTTTTATAACAATAAATGTACTTTTTTTTTGCAAAAATAAAAGCAAAGTATGCAATGACTTAACTAAACAGTTTAATAAATCTTAATCAATTTAAATGTGTGAATAAAGTTAGATTATGCTTAAAGTTAAAGAAATTTCGGTTATTATAGGATATCGTTGTCAACTTAAAGGTTACCCGAAAGTAACACAAATAACTTGCATTATTTATATGCACGCAAAGGCGCTCATTTCAAAATATCTGTGTTCTTACATTCAGATTGAACTGATATAATTAACAATAATAAAATGATTGAATGGTGACCATTCATTACAAATATGTGACATTTGTAATGAAGAGTGCAAAGCGATGCCGTATTTGAAAATTCAAAACTTGGAATCAGTAAATTATTATTATTAGCGATTTGGTTGGCTTACGAAGTTATACACAAGTTATGAGTTTTTAATTCGAAATACACCATCAAAGACAAAACCAGTGATCAATTTTACAATTCAAAGATTTAAATTGTGTTTAAGGACTTTATTTGTGTTACTTTTGTATTACCTTTAAGTTGACAACGATATCGTAGAATAACTGAAAATTCTCCCGCATTATACATGAATGTACATAGAGTTTCATTAGTGATTTTACATTCTAATTAATTTTTTCAAAAATTTAATACACATTTTAAATAATAATTAAAAACTTATTCAAATATTTACAGTTACAGTCAAATATTCAAATCACTTTAAATAGTAAATGATTTGATTTTACTTTTGTTAGAAATATCAGCTGTAAATTGCAATTTCGAGTCACTGCATCACTGCTTTCCAGAATAAAACTTTCAAAGTAAATGTTAAATGTTTTATTCTAAATTAAACACAAAATTGAAAATAATATCTATTTTAATATAATTAATACCTTCAGTAAATTAGTAATTATAATTAATTTAAATATTAATCGGTAAAAATTTAATAATCTCTAGTTTTTATTTAATTAATTCTAACTGAATTTTTTAGCTTATTTTGACAAAATCAATCAATCGTATGGATTTGAGTTGTCTGCGTGTCCGGGTGTCTGTCCGGGTGTCTGACCCCCGATGAAGGGAAGAAGCAATAGTTAGGCCAAAATTAATGTCATTAAAATAGAGTTTTACGGTGTCAAAGTTGGATATTATAGATTAATATATCATATACTCTTTATTAACAAAGTAATTAAAAGTTTTAATAAGTTTTTATGTTAAAATAAGCTCATTTTGATGCTCATACTTGTCTTAAATATAAGAATATTATGCTTCCTATTTAATAAATTCAAAACTAAGAAAACTCATTTCGACATCAAATTATTGATGTCGAAAGGCATTAAACAACTATTTTAAGATGTGCTGTGCGTGATAAATGTGTTGCAGAATTGAAATGCTCGAAAGTAAGTCATCTCCAGTTAAGATGACGGACCTTCACACACATTCAGCTTAGAAGGCTATATCATAACTCTTATACTTTCGCCAATGATGTCCTCGATATCGAAATATTAATTCAATTCAAGTTCTCGTTTTACTCAATTAGATGCCCGTAGCTTATGACGACTCCGTAGTGATCGATAACATTTCGTTTGTTGGCTACATATTTAGCTAACTTAATGATTAACACCATTTGCCATCAGACAAAATATTTTTACATATCAAATATAATTAGATGTTTTAAAATTTACTTTTATTTCACTTAAAATTTATAGCTATAAGTAAGAAATAATTTTGTTTTATAAATTGAAAATTTACTTATTAGAGATGTTCACAATTAGGAAAATGATAAAACATTATAAAGAACTTTATGTTTAGTTTAACTATCAAAAAATATTATCAGAAATGGATCTCTTTATGAAATAGTATCGTATTTTTTTTATCTAATTTATAATTAACTTTCTTTTTTCGGTATTAATTATAATGTGAGCAAAATTTATTTCTGACATTACATTTGGTCTTCTGATGACGCAATATTTCTGCAAACACTGCTAACAGAGAACATAATGTAATTATAATCTTAGTCTGAAATTGAAAAACACTCGCAAAACAAATTGATGCGCTCAACAATTAGCAAAACAGTCATAAAAAATAAATAACTAGAAAACATATAAAGATGATAGCAGTGAACACATAACAATTGGCATTTGAATGGTATTTTCTTCATTTATTAGCGCTCAGTTAAGAGCATTCATCGAAATGCATGTCAAGGTCGCTGTTAGTCAGCATTTGAGTGTCAAACCAAATATCAAAATAAATAGTAAAAATAAAAGCTTTTAATTAAATTTTATTATCCTTTTCAGCTTTGGTTTGCGTTTTAACCATTAATATGCTGTCCATATCTAGTTTTTTAATCGCATTTTTTATTATTGATTTTTTAAAACTCAAATAATTAATAGCCGTTTTGGCAAAAATAAAAACGACAAACGAATTGAAACGTGAAAACTTGCGACAAACTGTGTATCTCTCTCTCACACCTGTCAGTCATACCTGTTTGTAAGCGTTTCTCCTGAAGAATGCTTTACACGACTCGCAAGTGATAGCATTGAAATTGTAAAATCCGAGCGCTTTATCGCCGCAAACAAGACATGTGGTCTTATCGCCCGCAGTCGAGTCGTGGCCGACACCGACACCAACGCCGACATACTTCTCCATTTGGCGACGAAGAGCGGCACACTTTCAGCGTTCACTTCGACTTCGACCACAAACCAAAACAATTGCCTCACTCTTAGAGAACGCAAAACGCATTTCACGGCTAAATCTTTGTCTGCGAAACAGCTCTTTCGGCGGTTTTTTGCATCTCAATGGTGGCTAAATCTGTATTTAAGGGGAGGCGAAGCGCACCGCTGTTGACATCTCACGAGGAAATCAATGGCAAGGCATATATGAACGAATACAATGCGTTTCTATACTTTAATCGCACTCACTTTCAATGCTAGTCTTATCGCTCTGTAGTTACGGTCGCATTAGGCAACTGTTCAAACAGGTAACTGTAAATGCTTTCATACGTACGTACGTCTTGCAATATTATTATACCATTGTATGCGTGCTTTTTTACTAATTAAAGCCAATGCAACTATCTATCTATCGTTTATACACTATAACAAACTTTTTATAGCGTTTATTGATATTACTTATTAAAGTTATACTATTTTGAATAATGGTTGGCGTTTTTAATAGCTTTATCTATTTTCTGCGTACATGAAAACTGTTTTGAGTGACGATTTAGGAACTTAAGCAATCGATAACGAATAAAATATAATAATAATTCAATGCTTCATATTTGTAGCGTTTTTACACCACTCCATCATTTTGGTTCAATTTGTTAATCTAAATATTGATAAACTATTTGCATCAAACTCGAGCCAATCAAACGTTCGCTTAAGGGCTCGGGATTTGCAAATAATGAATGCGTGAAAACAACTCGTTGAGCATCGGTTACATCATCTCAACTCACTTTATTGGCGTTTTGCCCAATTATACCTCGCAATTCATGCGTGAATATGATTTATGGACAAAACTAAGTTAACCACAGAATAAGTAAACAACAAGTAAACAGTCTCAGTCTTAGTCATTGCTTTTTTATATTGTTTTTATTCAATTTTATTCTTTGATATACGGATATTTATACTAATAATTTTAAGTTTAAAAAAGTTTCATCAAAAAGGAAAATTTTCGTATAAAAAAATTTTCTCATTTGCACACAGAGTTATTTTATAAAATTTCTACATATAAGGCAATGTTAAGCAATGTTAAGCATTCTCTAAAATCGTCTGTATTTCTAGGAAATTTTTTAAAAAAAACTTGTCAATAACAAAGTAGTTTTCGTTATTTATTATTCTATATGCTAAACATATATAAACTTATTTTACACTATCCTTTCTATACGTGAATACTAGAAATCTTGAGTTTTATAATAGTGTTGGTATTTTATAGTTAACTAGAAATGTTTTCAAATTTCCTAAAATTGTAAATTTTTAATGAGTTCAATTTACATACACAAGGAGTTTCATTCAGAATAATTGCTGTAAACTTTAAAATAAGGTATTTTCTAATATCAAATATGTTAGACTAAGCGATATAATCATACTTTTTAATTGAACGTTATTTTTTGTTTAGATTTCGAAACACTAAAGACGTGAAACTTATAGTGAATATTAGAAATAGTTATTCATTTGAATACAATGTGAGCGATCAGGTGTTGTGCACTTACGAGAAGTGCAGCACTTATAACCCGTTGTGAATTATTTTGATTGCGTTCAAATCATATAATGTAAATGTAATCCTTATTTGTCCAGTATTAGCGAATAGCTATATTCAAACT
>JAQIYA010002257.1:0-10254 GCA_034699355.1 Microtritia minima
ACTCAGTCGTCAACTCAATCAACTCAGTCGTCGAGCCAGTCGTCCACTCAGTCCTCATCACATCAGCCGCCGTACGACTTACGCCGCAAACTGTCGCCACTCCACGAGACGTCCCACTCATTGGCGATCAGTGCCTCGCCGTCCACCTCGACGTCCACCTCATCGTCGACCTCGACCTCTACCTTAACGTCGAGCCTTTCGACCACTGCTTCGTCGAGTCATATGTCGAGTCATATCTCTTCGTGTTGTTCTCATATCGCAGTGAATTCCAGGAAAAGGACGCGAAAGAGTTCGGCCTTTCATCAAACAAACGAAGGTCTGCTCACCGCTAATCCATTTAAAATTATATGATTTGAATTGAATTTTATGAATTGATTAGCTTTAGGAACGGCGGCGTTATATCTGTTATACGAACTGCCAGACGAAGTGCTTCTAACGATATTCTCTTACCTTCTCGAGCAAGATTTGTGTCGCGTCGCGCAAGTCTGTAAGCGCTTCCATGTCATATCAAACGATTGTGAATTATGGTTCGTATTTTGCTATTTTCATATGATTCTAAATTTATATCTTTGTTTAATCCTTTTTTAGGAAAAGTCTTTATCATAATGTTTATGAATATGATTCGCCTTTATTTTATACGTCTTCGTGTAAATTTGAGTTCGTTCAGTACGAAGATTGCGATTTTGAAAATCCATGGAAAGAAAGTTTCAAACAACTGGTTAGAAATTTATTTAATATTGTTATGCTTTGTATTTGATTTAAAGGGTGATTAATCTTATAAGTTGAGCGATACGTGACAATAAAGCTGATAAGGTTATTGTTTTCTCGTAAAATTTTGCACATTTTTGCACTATTCTTACAAAGAATAGAATATAGGATTAAAGTTAAAAAAATATATGATAAAAAGTTTGTGCAATTAGTTTGATTTCATCAGAAATTAATAACATTTTAACATTACTTAACTAGCATAGTATAGAGCTGAACATCTTATAAAGTTCACCCTTTTCTAGAAATAATAAGAAAACGGCTTAATTTGTTTGCAATTTATTTTAGTATCGAGGAATTCATGTGAGGCCAGGATATCAAGAACAACATGAATCAAATTCTGAACGATATAAAGGTAGAAATATAACATATTTTGATACTGTCGAACAGGCATTTAGTTACTCGGAAGAATTAGAAAATTCGCTAATATTTATTCACACGGGTGTATATAAACCCGAATACCTCATTATCGATTCTAGCGTTGCTCTCATCGGCGCCGGTAAGTCGTTAATCGTATTTAATTTGCTTTTGTTTTGACACATTTGATATATACAGCCCCTGGAAATGTGGCCGAAAATGTCGTTCTCGAGAAGGACAGTGAATCGACCATAACTTTCGTTGACGGAGCGAGAGAAGCATATTTAGGTTACGTGTCGCTTAAATTCTCACCTGATGTCACTTCTTCAGTGCCACACCATAAACATTATTGCCTTGAAATAACTGAAAACTGTTCGCCAACGATAGACCATTGTGTTATTCGTAGCACTTCTGTTGTCGGCGCTGCCGTCTGTGTTAGCGGTGTCAGCGCTGAACCAGTGATCAGAAATTGCGATATTAGCGACTGTGAAAATGTCGGTCTTTATGTTACCGATTATGCTCAAGGAATATACGAAGAAAATGAAATCAGTCGAAACGCTTTGGCGGGAGTTTGGGTGAAAAATCACGCCAATCCTATTATGCGAAGAAATCACATCCATCACGGACGCGATGTCGGCGTCTTTACCTTTGATAACGGTTTGGGATATTTCGAGGCCAACGATATTCATAATAATAGAATCGCTGGTTTCGAAGTGAAAGCCGGCGCTAATCCGACTGTAGTGCGATGTGAGATACATCACGGACAGACTGGCGGCATATACGTTCACGAGAGCGGTAGAGGACAGTTCATCGAAAATCGAATTCACTCGAATAATTTCGCCGGCGTTTGGATTACGTCGCAAAGCAATCCTACCATTCGGCGAAACGAGATCTATAACGGCCATCAGGGAGGGGTCTATATTTTTGGTGAGGGAAGAGGGCTAATAGAGCACAACAATATTTACGGCAACGCTTTGGCCGGCATTCAAATTCGAACGGCCAGCGATCCGATTGTTCGCTACAACAAAATACATCACGGACAGCACGGAGGCATTTACGTCCACGAAAAAGGTCAGGGACTCATCGAGGAAAACGAAGTCTACGCCAACACTTTGGCCGGCGTTTGGATCACGACTGGCAGCACACCAGTGCTGAGGAGAAACCGTATTCATAGCGGCAAACAAGTGGGCGTTTATTTTTATGATAACGGACACGGAAGGCTGGAGGAGAACGATATATTCAATCATCTCTATTCGGGCGTTCAAATTCGTACGGGAAGTAATCCAGTGATTCGTCGAAACAAAATATGGGGCGGACAGAACGGGGGCGTTCTCGTCTACAACGGAGGACTGGGGGTGTTGGAGCAGAACGAGATATTCGACAACGCCATGGCCGGTGTCTGGATTAAGACTGATAGCAATCCGACACTACGACGCAATAAAATATATGACGGTCGCGACGGAGGGGTTTGCATATTCAATGGCGGCAAAGGTATTCTGGAGGAGAACGACATCTTCCGTAACGCTCAGGCAGGGGTCTTAATAAGCACTCAAAGTCATCCCGTGTTGAGGCATAATCGCATTTTTGATGGTCTCGCCGCAGGCGTTGAGATCACCAATAACGCCACCGCAACACTTGAATACAATCAAATATTCAATAATCGATTTGGCGGTCTTTGTTTGGCCAGTAATGTGCAACCAATTCTAAAGGGAAATAAAATATATGATAATCATAATGCAGTGGAAAAAGCTGTTAACAGTGGACAGTGCCTCTACAAAATTTCTAGTTATACCAGCTTTCCTATGCATGACTTTTATAGGTATTATTATAGCCATTATTTTATCAAACATTTATTAAATGCTTTTTTTAAAATTGTGTTTTCAGATGCCGTACTTGTAATACAACAGATCGTAACGCTATTTGTGTTAATTGCATCAAAACGTGTCACAGCGGACATGACGTAGAATTTATAAGACACGATCGGTATGCCATCAATTAATGTTTTAAATTTAGATATTATTTTATAATAACTAACGATATTTTTAACTATAAGTTTTCATAAAGAGAATTTATATTTTAAAGAAGTCGATGAAAATAATTTTACAGCTGAACATAGCTTTACTATTCTCTTTTTTCTCTATATATTAAAAATAAAATATGAATTTAATTTTTTATAGTGAATATTTGTGATATAATGTAGATTTTTTTGCGATTGTGGAGCCGGTACTTTAAGCAATCAATGCCAGCTTCAGGGAGAGCCGACTCAGGACACGGACACGCTCTACGACTCAGCCGCTCCGATGGAATCACACACACTTATGGTTAATTGACGTAATGACGTAACTAATTGTAACGAATAATATGCTAAATAATGGTTATCATATCTTAACAAAACGTATTGATTAGTCCATATATTGCCAAAAATGATTTATTGCTTAATTTGTAACCTCTTAGTAAATGCCAATTCATTTTTAGTAATATTGTACATAAACTATCGATTGTCATTATTTTTTGATCATCTTTTCTATTGTTGCACCACATAATGTTATTTTAGAGGTGCAATCTTTCGATTAGAACATAATGCAAATTGTCTTCTTAGTGGTATAAGGAATTGGGTTTGAATTGTTTGAATGTTTTACATAATGTGCCAAAATTATCGAAACCAACATTGAATAGCATTTTTTTTGAAATTAGCAAATATAAGTAAATATTTTGAACGCACTGACCGCCATTTGAAAACAATAAATGCCACATTGAATGTGAAAATTGTTACAAATAACTGGTGCTCTCAATTTGGCTGCACATCAATTATAATATACGCAACATTTCAATCTTAACTTATACCCTTCTTTAGTGCAATTTAATTCACTTTTATGTACCTTTTATGTCATGTTTATATTTGCACAATATATTCAATTTTATATAACCAATAAGTAATGGTCTCAAAATAATAAATAATGACACATAATGCAACTTATATATAAATATATGTTATAAATAAGTTATAAGTTATAATTAAATAATTGCCATAAATCCACTGTTTGTTTGCCTTTTTTTGTTTTAACGTATATAATAATAAATTACAATGAAAGTTAATTAATTGTACATTTTTCACATTAAATAGTTAACCAATTTAGTTGTGTCGAAACGCATTTTTGTCTATTTCTTAAGAAATTATGCATTATTACGCTTATGTATAATAATTGTATACATAATGAATGAGATCTTTTGTAATATAATTTTCGATGTAAACGATATAAAATCATATAAAAATTTTAGTAATTTACTTATAAGTTTATTTTATTTCTAATATAAAGTAAAATTTGTCTTTTAATAAAAATTTAATACAACTCTTAAAAACTTTTTAAGTTTCATTTTTATCAAAAAATAATTTAATTCTTATAACAAATTGAAAATTATTAAAGATTTTTAAAACTTTGGTTTATATAAATAATTTATAAGTCTTTATATATGTTAATCAGTTTATTAATCATATATTTAATGTAAATCAATTTTTTTATTTATAACATTTATAGAGAAAATAAAGAAAATAAAACTTATAGACATATCTATACATATATATCTATTATTTGTAACTTATATCAAATTAAAAGGTAATCCATATTAACTGTCGAGTTTATAACTTAGAAATTCTGCCTAAAAAATAATAAGATTTTAGGCATTTTCTATATTAGTAGAATTAAAATATATTCCATATTTTATCGTTTTAACGGAATTTTATTTTTTTCAGTTTTCATCCTTTTAATGGTTTATTGAAGAATTTGTTTTAATTCACCTCAATTTAAAAATTCACAAATTATTCTATTGTTTAGCGAGAATAGGAAAATAAGTGTAATATTTTCTAGAAGTTTGACACGTCTGCCATAAAACTCTAATAAGTTATGCTAAAGATCGAAAGCAATTGGTATTGAATGTTGCATTTTATTTATTCTGTATTTAAGGATAAGTTATAATAATAATTATTATTATATTAATAATTCAGATAATAATTTATTTTAAAAACAACGGAATAAGTAACTAAATTTGGATAATTTAAGTTTTATTTAAATGCAAAATAGAAAATGTTGGGCTTGAAATTAGGATTTAATTAATTTTTCAATAAAGTTTTTACAATTATTTTGTTTGAATTTCAATTTCAATTGAAGCCATACAAATCTGAAATTCTCAAAATCACACAAAATAGACAAAAGTGACAATTAAGTACATTTTATACATTTAGGCATTTATGGTATTCATAAATATGTCTCGCATGACTTCTTTTTATGCACATTGAATCCAAACTTTTCCAATTTGATTAAAAAGAACCTCTAATTGTTGGCTTCGTTAAGAGGGACAAGAATTTACGCCTAATTTTTTGACGGACCTGAAGACACCATAATTTAATCAATTATTTGCATACAATTTAAACAAATAATTGCTCACAATTAAGTAAAAACATCTAATTATAATCCAAATTTGACTCCATATGTTAACAATCGATTAAGTATAGCGATCACAAACAAAAATGATGTTAAGAGCTAACAAATCCTATTAATTCTGTCAATAATTTCATCAATAAGTTGATCATTTTTAATTAAAATTGTTTGAATTTTCAATATTTAATAGTATTTAAACGAAAAAAATTAATGTGAAATATATATATTACGAATCAGACAAATTTATAAATAATGAGTTATAAATTGTAGCATTTATTATTTATTGTAAAAACATTTTTTATCAAATAATTATTTTAATCATTATAAAGATATTTCAGATAATAGAATAATGAACGCGAAGCTAACATTAAAGTATCTCAACTCTGTTATAAAAGACAAGTTGCATAAAATAGATTATAACTTAATTAATAAAACATTATTAATCTCAGACATTCATTGCAGAAAATAAATCGAAAATCATATATAATTTATTTGAGCATCACTAATAGTGAGGCTCATAAATCAGTGATCAAAGCTTAAGCTTTATTGAATTATTTGATGCTAATTTATTTAATATTGGAATTAAATTTGATTTTATACATAATCGAAAACTAACTTAATATGTGGACTCAAATTATTTGACGCGCATCGCGCAGAAAGAGCTTTGATCGGCAAATTAATTACTAAAGATTTGTTGCCTTGTTTTTCGAAATAGACACGTCTGTCCACTTTCACAAGTCTAATGCAACTTTTAGGCTAAACCATACACGAACGTAAATAATTATAAATACTTACATTTACTTACATTTACCATTGACCAGTTCCAGAGTATAGCCATAAAGATAGTATGTTTAAAAATATTGTGTTTGTAAGCACAACAAATTTTAGTTTTATTAAGCCATTTTTACTATGCATAAAAATTTAAAATAAATAACAAAAATTACATAATTAAATCAATAATATTATTATGACTTTAGTAACATAATTAATGATATCTTTAGATTAATGATATTTGCCTTCATATAATCATAAGCTAAACTTCATTCATAATTAGATTAACTGAATTTTGCATATAAATATTTAATGATAAAAAACAGAACAAATATATATTTGGCTTATATTTAATATTAAGTTTTTTTTGTAATTTCTTTAATTTAATTAGAATATTAAAACATTTTAAATTTTAAAATATACATGCGTTCAGCTATTTTTTCTTAAAAGATTATTTATTCTTTATTTTGTTAATATAAGATTTAGTTAACGAATAAACGACTCCATAAAATTACTTAAGATAATACTTTACAAATTAATTATTCAAAAAAAAATTAATTTTAATTTTTAAAAATTGTAAAATATATTGAAATTTTCTCACAAATATTTATAATCACAATTTTTTGAAAGAAAAACTCATTCAATATTTAAAATAATATTTAAAATTTATAAATTTTGTCTAATATTATTACTAGACATTATTATGAGATATACAAAACGAAAGATTTTTGTTGAATTAAAAGTTATGTGAAATATCTTAAATTTGTAATTATGTAATAATTATTGTGCTTCTATTCCCTAAATGACATTTATTAAAACAAATTTTTAATCATAAATTATAAAGAAATAATTAAAACATTGCAGCAAATTGTGAAATAACTCTGATTGTACGATACAATAAATTTAAGATTATAATGCATAACAATTTTTTTAAAACTTTACAACAGATAGCAACTATGGGTTTTTTCTGTGATAACTTTTCTTATTATTGACTCAAAATGTTCACATTTCACACTCAATAGACTAGAGATAGACTAACATTATATAAATAATATTATTATATTGATTATTTGTTTAATAAATTTGTGCAAATTTTCAAAAATAAGCCGAATTTTTCATAAGATGATTAAAATATAATATTGAAAAATACTATAAATATAGATAGATTTATGTTATATTCATTGTTCGCCTAAGTTAGTAAAGTAAAAGGTAAAATGATTGCATTTTTTAGTTGTTTGATCTCATTATATATTCAGCACTACCCAAATGGAATTCTTTAGCTAAAAAATTGTAGAGAAAACCCTAGCGTGCCATACATGCAAAAGTGCATTCATTGGCTTTCGGTTCACATACGAAATGCACGATAGCATAGCAATGATACCATTAGATTAAAATAATGATTTTCCTTACAATGTTGAAACACATTTGCGTCATGAAATGTAAATTCAATTTTGTTGCTTTGTTAGCGATAGAAATTAGCAAAATATTTATTTGTCATATGTAATGAATTTTTTTGTTTAAAAATTTGTAAATATGAAAAAATGAATATTAACTCAAACTCATAGACTTGGAAATTGTAATTTTTTTCAAACTAATACTTGTGGACAGAAAAAATTAATAGTTGCTATCCTAAATGATTTACAATAATGATTTGGTTCGGAGCTCATCAACAACAGCAATATTGATTAATTGTTGATTAGTCCATAAAGCCAGTGCTCACTAACTTGTCGAGAAACAGTTTCAAATCAGCCAATTCGGTGTCTCTGATGCCGAGCGACTTAAGCAAACTCAAATCGCCAGACTCGACAGCCATAAAAACATTTCTTAGATGCTCTAAATCGCTACGCATTAAATGCAGAGCTTTTCCAAAATCTTCGATTGTCTCGCTTTCTATTCAAATATAAAATAATAATAAAAAACTGCATTTTGTAAGTGGAAAAAAGAGCTAAGCTTAGCCAACCTGATAGGGCCACAGCGACTTTATGCGAGCCGCCCAGTGGTGCCAAAGCATCTCTCGCTTTGCTTCCAAATAGTTTTTCCAAATAATTTGGTCCGTGATTTGCTAGAAGTGTCTGCAGAAAATTGGCTGTTTCTTCAACGGGTGGCCGTTTTGCTGAATAATATTATGATTCAAACATTAGTACATATTATTTATATGAAAATGATAACTCTAGAAATCATATTAACAGTTAGGAAAAGTTAGTTAACATTAACTACGGATGGCTTGATTGTTAACTTAATTATTATGCATTATTATGCGTAGCCTATTGGCTAAGAAAACTTCATTTATGAAACTTAAATATTATTGAATAATATGAAACATACATGTATATCATTAGCCAAATATGTGTCGGAGTTTTATGTAATATTATTATTATTTTTATTACTATATTTTAAATTATTTAATTAAATTTTGTTGTAATAATTAAAATATTAATTAATTATTAAAATTTAATTGTCTTAAATTTAAAACAAAGCATTCAAAAATAAATATAGAAAAAATAAAATAAAAGAGAAAATTATATCATTTAAATAATAATTTTTAAAGTGGCGAAGCGGCGGGAAAATGACGAGTAACTTATATAATTCAAATTTAAGCTCATCGATAAATTATAGCAATCTCTATCTTCTAAGATCAGTTAAATGTATATTAAATAGTCTAATAATTAAATATTATTCAATCCACCCTTTTATAGAAAACGCTTCAATTATTATAATAAGTCTATTATTACAATATTATTTTATGAGAACATTTGTCTTGTAATTCAGTCGTTTATAATAGTAAGGGTGGAAACCATAATATTGTTGTGCTATTCAATGATCAAAAGCTCAGTTCTATTTAATAGTTCAGCTCAGCTCACGGTGTCTTCAGTTCAGCTTTCAGCTCAAATTTTAAACCAAAAAAAATAGATCAAATTGTTTGTAATTAAAACAGATTTGATTTAATTTTATTTTTAATGTTCATAAAATAAAAATGAATTTAATTCATTTACAAAATTATATATTTATAACAAACATTTAGGTTTATAAAAGTTTAAATACATTTTAGTGTGTATAATAAATGCGGAAATTTACAATTATATATAATTTCTATATTGTATAAAATATAATTAATTTAAAATTCATTCTCATAATAAACATCAAGGATTATAAGCGAAGTTTACCCACACATTATAAGTATACCCACACACTCATTATTTTAATTGATGAAACTTAGATTTGCTTAAAGCACGCGCCATACTTTTAAATGGTTAATTTCAAATTTGACTCAAATTGATCAAAGAATAAAAATGTTATGCCATTTTTTCAGAATTTTATAAATTTATCTTTTAATTGTCTATATATATATATATATATAATAGATTAAATGAATCACAATTAACTTAATAAAGTTTTTATCCACTTATACAACTAATTAAAATTCTCCATAATTATAATTAATAATGGATTTGGTATTCTTTTAATAATGTTAAATATGTTATATTTTAAAGTTAAATTGTTAAATTTTTTTTTATTAATGAATGTTTGTTTGTAAAGAGAATATATTTAAAACCTCTTAAATCCACTTTAAGACACTTCTCTTCAACAGAAAGAAGGAAAATGTCTTCAACATTATACCACATTTTGACATAAAATTTAATAATAAATTCTAAGCGGATATTACAAAGTAAAGGCACACAAAAAGTGCTCAAAATATTTCTTTTAAAATTGTTTAAAGGAATTTCAGTCTGAATGACGTTATATTTTTCATTGTATTAACCATTTTTTCTTTTCATTTCGAAAACGCTTAATTACGATAAAATAAGAATTATAACTTAAATTTAAAATATTTTTAAAATTTTATATTTAAATATTAAACTAACTTTAATTAGCATTATTGATTGTGATCAATTGCTTTTTTAATATTTAAATTTTTATATAAACA
>JAQIYA010002258.1:0-10254 GCA_034699355.1 Microtritia minima
ATTGATATATTATAATATATCAATTATCGACACTAACTCTTTATAAAAATTCAAATAAATTTGTACAAATAATCAAACAATTAAACTTATACTTATTATCCTAATTTAAAATGGCGTTAATTATTTTGAATGATTGCTAAACATTAAATGTTCAATTTTGTAAAGCGTAAACTTCTTATAATGTTATGTAAGTTATTGTAAATTATGTATGAATAGTAATAGCTTTAAATGTGAAATAAGCGGAGAGTGGATGAGGAGAGCTCTCAACGGATCAATTTGCACCTCACTCTCGCTCACTCTCGCTCTCACTCTCCAGCAAATCGAGATTATAATGGAGCTCTGCTTTCCACTTATTATTGCTAATATTACACATCACTGCAAAACTAGTGCACTAAATTTATTACAGAACAGTGGAGACTGTATATATACAGTTACTGTAGTTTTACGCTAACATTGCTTTAAGCAAATTTCGATTACACACTAGCCTTAATAGAAGCCAATTTGAGAAGAGAATTGAATGGAGAGTTAGTAATGTTAGCTAACTTAACATCTAATTTGTAGTCGCATTCAAAGCCACTCTATTTAACTTACTATATCACATGCAAATGTAACTCTCGGTGAGTGTGTGTCTCGCAAATATCATTTGCTGCCCTTCGATGGCATCGCATGTTAAGTCAATACATGATGATGTAGTGGTGATGTGGTGTAAAATACATTTCATAATAGGCCAATCAAAGCATTAAATTGGTGTCATTTGATCACTTCAGTGTCTCAACAATAAAACGCTATTGAAATAGAAACATATTCTACTCAATAATCGCAAAATTTGCATCTAAATATGCTCTCTCTCACTCTCTCTCTCTCTCTCTCTCACTCACTCACTCACTCACTCACTCACTCACTCACACACACACACACACAACTAACAACTAACGTAAGTTTTAGAAAATCATTCCAAAGTTTTAGAAATAAAATTCTACAGCGAATAATGTTTTCATATACATATGTAGATTTAATATGTAAATAAATTACAATTGTATAAAAACAATTTTTAAAAATAAATTTGAATAAAAGTATGATTTTAATTTAATACCCAATATTAAGAATTAAATAATTCTAATTATCTGTATTAAGTAGCTTTAAATTCCTCTGAGCATTAAGTAAATTTTAGTTAATTTGACATCATTTAAAACTTGTATCATTATGTGAATAATTTTACACCCTCTCACTAGGTTTCCGAAAATATTGCAAGTAATTTTATGTAAATCATAACCATTTAAATTTTTATTTTGAAAAAAAGCAATACAGTTAAATATGTAGATAGTTTCTATGTTTTTTGTCTTATGGTTTTTAGGTTTTCGGTGGTTGTATTCGCGTAAACAAAGCAAAATTTATTTCGAAAAATTTGGCGCTTATATTCGGTGTTCAGAATATAGCATATTAATTATGCTGTTAAAAGTCGCTATTGACTTAAAGTCACAAAGTTAGAAAAATCATAGTAAATTCTTAAATTTATCGATTAAATTCTGGATATTGAATTCTTACGCCTAAAATTTTCTTTTGGATTCATATTCGGGATATTCGGTGTAACAATGTATCATAGCTGTACGCCATTTGTTTGCGTTGCGTTATAATTAGAGCTCCAAAAATATGTTTATTGTTTAGAAACATGTCCTTAAAATGACTAAAATATGTTCTTAAATAAGTTTATTCTTATTGATTTAACACAATATAAAACTCAATACATTGGTTTAAAAATTTTCTTATGGCAAGCTATTATGCGAAGTTATACGGGGATAATTTAAATAATTCTTATTGATATTAAAAATTCTAAAACAGTTACATGTTTATTGAATACAGTATAACTCTAATGAACTCGGTTAATGTAAACCCTGCTTATTGTGAACACTTTTTCAAGATAGAAGGGATTCACATTGTTCTATCTTAAACTGTACTTATTTTTTTCTCTTTATACTGGTCATATTTAAACTTAAAGTAGTTATAATTTTATTTAATATGTTGTGCCCCATTATAAAAGAGTGGGGGAACGAAGCAGTGATTACCAAAATAATGGCCAATTTTGGTCATTTATTTAATGCCATTTCCTTTAAGTAACCAAATCACCAAAATTTGACAATAAATAAGTATGTTATAGCAATAAAATAGAAGTAAAATATTGTTAAAGTCAGTTAAGATATACATGTAGATTACAAATTTTATTTTAATATTATAAGTAAAAACAATACTTTTTTTGATAAAAGTACTAAAGCGTGCGCTTACAAGTGTAGGTTTGCTTAACAGATAACATTTTGTCCATAAGAGAAGAGAAAAGAAGAGCTTAAAATCGAATTTGAATGTCGAATCATTTTGATCCGTAGTTTAAAAATTTAAGAATTCAGATCCGATTCAATTGTTTTACATTATCTTCACAAATAAACAGTAAACTCTTTATTCTCGACAGCATATAATCAAAACTTTCACTCTTGAATGGAAAACAATGTCATGCATCAGTTTTTAAAAAATAAAATTGTTGATAAAATTCGTCAAATATAAAAATTTTAATGTTATTTTCGAAAATAACAGTCTAATTCAAATATTTATAAATCAATAAACAATTATTGCTAATTATAAAGTTTAAATTTATTTCTCCACTAAAATATTAATACTCAATCCCATCGTTAATCATTTGCATTTCAAGTGTTTTATTATTTACATTATTAAACAATCTATAGCTCATTTTAATATCAAAGTTAACCTATTCTTTTGCTAATTTAGCTTTTATATAAAATTCAGATTTAATTAAATATTTTCAGAAGATATATTTGATAAACTAAAGCATAAAACTGAACTTTCCAATTGAAAAAGAGGCAACAAATTAAAATACCTGAAAAGGTGTCCTCAAATTTTAAACAATTAAAAATTTGAGTTCAGGCGTCGACGCTCTGACTCGCGAAGAGACCAAAGATTACGACTTCAACAAAATGAGCCATAAAAATAATGTTAAATAGGAATTATGAATAATACTAATAATAAGTAGAAAAATAAGTAATGCAACGTAATATTAAATATTGAACTGCGCCTGAAGTGAACCTATCGGTCTCAGACCAATATTGACGCCATTCTTGCTTTATTTCAAACAGAAAAAGGATTGAAAAACAAGAATAACCGTACAAATGATACCCTATATAGTTATGTTACCTTTAAGTACTATGATAGCCAGCGGACTATCCAAGAAAAAAGTTAAATTTGCAAAAGCATTTACTGTGCGGTTATACACGAGTGCGAGCCATCCATGAAAATTTTTTCAGAATATCTAATTATTAAAAATTGTAGAGGTTTGTGCTATACATAGGGTGCGGGCTATTGTCGTACTTATTGTCGTATTAAATACAATTCTATCTGTTTCTTACAAAAGTAATTCAATAAAGAGCTTTAATTTTAAATCAGAGCTTTTATCATTTAGTTGCCAATAATTTGTATGGACAGTGAAAGTTTTCTCAACATATATAGCTGTCAATTGCGAGTGACGAATATTGGTTTTCGCTTTGTGTTAAATATGTCATCATTACCAAAATACCTTAAACCATCTAAATTATTATTATATTATGCATATAATAACCGATAATTACACATTTGTTGATTTTATTACTAAAATTATTTCCAAATTAGATAACTATTTGATAAATTTGATATATGCAAACACTCATTTAGTTTGCAGTTTGTTAGCCTCACAAGTGTGACGACCGCACCAGTATTGACCTCATATAAAGTTGAGAGTAAGTGATTCCAAAGCAAAGGAGAGATTGATAGTGAAGTGATTGACAACAGCAATGAAAGCATTTGTAGTTAAGCCAACAAATAAAACAATGATTTAACACAAACACTTTATTAAGTAATGCTTTGCATAACTGATTGTAAGTCACAGAAATGATAAATTGAAAGTAATAGAGTTTGAGTCCTTATATCTATAGACAAAAATTTTGCTCAAAGAGATCGATGCAAACATAATTGTAATTTTATCATTTTATAACTATTAAAAATGATTTACAAATAATGTGTCAAATTTTTGCTCTTTTAATATCAGTCAAATTGTTAGTTCTCGGATAATATCACTTTTCTTACATTTCACTGTTCCATTAATTAATTGATTATATCTGCGTTTAATAAGATTTTGTACATTTTTCGACATACAATAATCAGATCGACTCCTTTTATTCTTATTATTTATATTCATTTTAGTTTATTATTTTATTATAATGTCGTATATTTTGAAATATAAACATATGATTGATCTGTTAATTAGTATCCCATTCCTATCAAACAAAATTTTGTCTATAGATATAAGGACTCATACTTTATCTGTTTTTCATATTGCTCTTAGTTTTTTAGATAGGGTTATCAAATGGTCAGCTTTTTGACCCTTGTTTTAACCCAACATTAAGAAGACTTTACTAAATTATATACTAAATTAATCTAAAACAAGTTTAAATTCTGTGAAATTATGAAAATATGACTTTTGTCTTTTAAAATATATTTGGTATAATACAGTATTACAGTTTTTAAAATACTGCTTCATTAATTGAACAATATTTTTAAAATCATAACTTAAGGTAAATAATGTTATAAAAAGTACCATAATTTCCCGTCTGAATTTGAAATTCAATTTTAATGATGATAAAGATTAAACGCCGAATCTCGAGGGTCAATACAAATAGCCAGAAACTAATTTACTTTGTATCGAAATAAGTAAAAGGATATGGAGAACAAACAAACATTATATCATTTATAGTAAGTTAGAGATAACTTAGTTATACGATATTTCATTATTCTTAAGTTTTTTTTACAGGCAATGTTTAACAATCAAACGTCGCGGATATAGCTTTATTGGAAATTTACGCATAGAATTCATAGAACACAATATGAATATAGATATTTATATATATTTAACACGTTTGATCATCAAAATGAGCTGATTTTAACATTATTTTTAGTGTTCCTGTGTTACTGAATTGCTCACTACGTTCGCGGAGTGTATTATATTGATGGTACAATGGCTATATATTAATTTATTTCAACAATACTATTTTATTTAAAATCTTATATCAAATAATATTTATATCTTATTTTGACTTTGACAAAAGCAAGCTTATGGATTTGAGATGTCCGTCGTCTGTCCACCCCTCCCCCGATGAAGAGAAGGAACCATAAGTGGGACAAATTTAGTGACGTTTACATAGGGTTTAAAGTTGTCCAAATCTCTTTATTAACAAAGGGAAAGTTGTTTAAATAGAGTTTATACTTAACAAAGTTCGACATTATGTTTTAATATACGATAAACTCTTTATTAACAAAGGGAAACTTGCAAAAATAAATTTTAAGTATTGTTGAGATAAAATACAACAATGAAGAGCGAACGCAGTGAGCGCTTAAGTAAGTAAGTGAGTGAGTAAGTAACACAAATAAAATAAGCTCATAATAGTGTTCAATCTTGTTTCATAATACATTTAAACTAGATGGTACATATAATGTAGGGGAGAATTTTCGATTTACGTTAGAAGTTACGTAACCTGTGGAGTAGGTATTGGTATAGGTAAATAGATTGTCTATTTTATAGTGCAGTTTTAGTCCTTTTATGCCGTTTTCCTTTGTTAATAAAGAGATTATTGGTGGAAATTTGCATATATAGGTGGGTATCGGCCCATTTATAGAGGCACCCTAAAATTTTCCCTTTGTTAATGAAGAGCCTGGCGAGGGGGGGGGTGGACATTTCAATTATATAAGGGAGAAAATTCTCCCCAAAAATACTTTACATTTAACTAACCTAAGCTAAACAGCATAAAATAGCACATTAGTCCAGAATGACCAACTTATATCTCTTTTTTGACAATTTTAAACTCTATTTAATTGACACTAAATTTGGTGCACTTCCCTTCATCGGGGGGACGGACGGACATCCAGACATCTCAAAGCCAAAAGCTTACTTTAGTAAAAGTCTAAGTCAGCTATATATATATATATATATATATATATATTATTAATGTAAGTTGTGTTACTTAACAATTCATTCATTTAAAGTAAAAATATTTCAAATTGTACTTTTTAAATATTTGTTAATTTTTATTGACTTTAGTTTGATTAACAATTTCATTAACTCATATTTTGTTATTTGTTAAATAAATCTGAATTATTTATGATATTTAATATTCATAATATTATAGTATTAATATTGTTTAATTAGTATTTAATAGTTAATAATACAAATATGTTGATTGCAAGCAAGCAGTTGACAGACAAATAGAGACTATCAATGTTAAAGTGGCAAAACACTGAACCGACGATTTGCATGCATAACGTGAGTTTGAAAGTTATTGCTTAAATTGAGCTTATATTTGAGGCCACTTTACATGATATTGACCGACGAGAGCGATGAGGAGAGCGATGTGGAGAGCGATGAGAGAGCGATGAGGAGCGGTACAAATCCCTGAGCAATTTTGACAATGTTGAGGAGAAATTGCTTCGCATATAAAACACAGTCTCTATGATTGTATGATTTCTTTTCATTGCGCGATTGCCCTCAGGAGCAGAACGAGAGTGAAAATTTTACGCTTTCAATTTGTTTGCTGCATATCAAGGCGTTGCCATTTCTTACAGCCTTACAGCATATGTTCACATATATGTTCACATTTTTTATATGGACACGAAGCCACTCACTTGATCATAATGAACACGTTTTAGTGGTAATAGAAAGGCTCATATGCATCGATAACTTTATTTACTTACATTGTTGAAAATATTATTGATGCGAGTGTACACCTATAGTGTAGTTTTTGTAAAGAACTCTCTTTTCGGTCGTTTTATTGAAATTCAATGCATTGCTTTGTGTTGTCGGCGCGCTTATAGCTTATAGCTTTCAGACCATCAAAATGATGTTCACTTTCACTAAATTGAGTTATGGCAGCCAATAAAAAGCTGCAAAAACGACGCCTTAACAAAGTAAACTATAGGTGATACGAAGCAATACACTCTTACCAAAGATTGGCAAAATGTATTTCATCTATATCTGTGTTATGTTGCCGAGCAAAGCAAAACTAAAGCCAAGTTAGTTGTTTGTGTAAAGCTGCCTCTAACCATCACGGCTAACACACCGCTAACATCACTGCATCACTGCTACCATCACTGCTACCCATCTCTGCTAACATTACACTTACCATTACTCCTATTCACCCAAAAACTAATCTCTCTCTCTCTCTCTCTCTCTCTCTCTCTCTCTCTCTCCTCAATCGCAGTCTTACAGACTGTAAGTTACAGTCCGTGCTTCGCCTTTGAATCAACTTTTTCTGTATGCTATGGAAATAAGGCAGTTAAGCCTTATTTGTTCATTTCACATAATTTAGTTAAAATAATCTAAGTTTTCAAATTAAACTTTCAGTTTGTGTCAATACTCTTTGTTTGATGAGATTTTCAGCAATATCTACATTAGTAAAGATTACATTTAAACAAAAGGTTATACAATAGATATAAAAATACACGCAAGCAAAGCATGAATTTCCAATAATGATCGCAATATTAGCTCACAATTTGTTGCAATCAAATCGAAGCGGTATAAAGTGTATACTCAATAGATTTAAACTTCTATTCAATAATGACATATAGTTAAGCATTGATAAAATACAGTATTTGAATAAAGTATTTTATGTTAAATCAACAAAGGAAATCATTAGTGCAACACTAATATTGAACAGTTTGTATTTGCAATTTTTGTGATCAAACAATTTATTCTCATTTAATGTTTAAAATTTTTATTTTTATTTTTAATTTATAAAATTTAAATTTATTTAAAAAAGCTAAGAAGCAACAAATAATTTATTCAAAATTTAATATTATATTAAAAGTTGAAAATACAACATTGTTAAGTGAAGTGAAGCCAATACAAGTTGTAACTACAAATTAATTAGGAGTAAGCGAGTAAGAAATATTGTTTTGTCTATTTATCCACTTACGAGTTGGATGAGTGAAAATAGAGGCGAATGCAATAATTATTGAGTTGAGTGGAGAACGTTTCTCTCGTTAAAAGCAGGATATGTGAACGAAACAAACGGAAGCAGAACTACAAAAGCACAACAGACACAGACATCAAATGCGATGATAGCCTTAACCATGATTTGCCTATATATAAGTTGTGTGGAATTATACAGCATTATCATCGGTAAGCATTACATTATCCGCAATTTTGCTATTATTATGTTCACAACTCCGGAAAGTATCATTCAATATATGCTTTCCTTCAGCTCATTGAGAGAGTTTTATTTGCAAGCGCTTCAATGAATTCATTCAATAA
Organism: Microtritia minima; assembly: GCA_034699355.1. Classification (NCBI taxonomy): domain Eukaryota; kingdom Metazoa; phylum Arthropoda; class Arachnida; order Sarcoptiformes; family Euphthiracaridae; genus Microtritia; species Microtritia minima. The sequence continues at coordinate 8,339 of JAQIYA010002258.1, forward strand.
TGAGCTAATTATTTATTTAAACAGTTATCAAATTTATAAAATATTTTAATATAAATAAATTTAAAAAATTAATTTCAAATTTTTTGAATGTATCTTTTTTGATATTCAAGTATCAAATTTATATCGAGATGAGAATCAAATGTAACAAAAGTCCAATAGTTAAGAATCTATTTTTAATCCATGGCTGAGACACTAAAAAGAAGATATCTGTATAAAAGCAAGAGAATAGACAGATGTAGCAAATCATAGGCTTCTCAAAGTGACACAAATTGATAGATGCATATATCAAATTCATAAGATTGCTTTTGAAAAACAAAATAAGTTAATAATTTTTGAATGTTAACCATTAAAGGTTAAATTCATTGACCCGATAAGTTCAACGTTAATGAATTTGTGAACGGTTTAAAAATATTATTAGATATAAAAATATTATATTTAGTGAATAAGAGTAGCTCACAGTTGTCAGTTGGTTGTTGATCCTGTTTGTGGTTTCGATCCCAGTCGATGAAATATGAGTATGAAAAATTAACAATTTAACTAAAGTTTATAAATAAAGTTTAATTATTCAATATTCGGGTAAAGTATTGAATTTCGGGTAAATTCTGGTATATTCGGTTAGGCCCAAATTTTTCTGTCCTTGATTAAGATAATCTTCTAATTATAAAGACGAATGAATGATATTTTCGTAAAAATTTACTTAAAGTTTAAATAATAATAGCATATTAAGGAAATCAGAATTATAAAGTATTAAATTTGTATTATATCTGTAAAACATATAAGAATTTAACCATAATAAATAAATTTATATAAGAATCTGAAATTCTATAGAGATTTTCATATTAAAAATTTTATTTATATATGGAAGTCAGTTTCACAAAATACGATTAAAAAATGAAAAAATCCCAATATTTTAATATCATTGCATCACACAAATAGACAATTTTTTATTTCATTGCGATTAAATAATTTTTTTTGTTTAATCCCGTCTCATCACGTAAAAATATTTTAACATTCATTTAAAAGGTATTTAAAAAGTTATTTACAATTATCTTATTTAATCTATATTTGAAGGCATAATCTACATATATTTAGATTTAGCCTTAATCTTATGTAGGTTTACACTAAAACAGTATGATTTATAAGAATCACTCTAAAAGTTTGTTAATGTCATGCTAAACGTTAAATTAAAGCTAAAATTTAAAATGTTTTAAAAAAACGGATATAGAAGTATACAAAGATATCTTTATAAGTTTTCATAAAATCATTTTCAAGTTGCAAAAAGTCAATTTGAAAAAATAAGAAAGAGATTCTACAATAGGAGATGCAACCTTTCGTCAAAATGTTTAACCAATGCATGTCATCGGTGGTGATGGAACACTCACAACATTTACAAATAATTTCTTATTATTCTGATAACTCGTCAATTTGATTCGTCAATTGATATTATGCTATAAAATTTATATCTGGATAATTGTAACAAATGCCAAAATTCAATCCCTTATCAGATGATTGGCCTTTCTTGCAATCCTTCAAAATCTCAATAAAAATAGTTCAATCCTTCAATTTGTCATCCTATTTACAATTCAAGTTTACAGAATTTTACCCAAAATTAATATTTCAAAACTTTTGATAAATAAAAGCGAACATGATTTGTATATTCAGCGAATGAGAGGATTTACAATAAATCACATTATTTTCAAAATGTAATAACTAAAGAGTGGACAATTTAATTAAAAAATAATTCATTATTATTAAAATTGCGTTAAAATGGTTTTATTTTATTTTATTAAAGTAATAGAATTGAGTACAAGTTTCCGAATTCATAGTTTGTAAGCTCTACTATAGGAGTGTCCTCTATGAACGTGATATGAAATATAAATATATCAAAATTAGTTGGTAAGCAGTCATTTACTAAA
>JAQIYA010002259.1:0-10251 GCA_034699355.1 Microtritia minima
AGAGAGAGAGAGAGAAAATAGTTCAGGTATTATCGAGAGAGACGCAGACCTGAACCTGTTTTAAAGTGCTTTAAGAGAGGATCGCACACAAACAGTCGCTCTTAAAGGCGAGCGGGAGGGGGAGAGCCGGTGGGGGTCAATGAATAAATGTGGGGATCGGCGCAAAAATGCTACACTACTGGGCAGACAGGATGCGATCGTTTCCTCTCGAGCGTAATAGCAATGAACTGCTGAGAAAAAGAGTTTGCTCTTACCTTTTGTTTTGCTTATCCGGACCGACACACACACGCACACTGTCTTTGTTTAGGTCTTAGTTATCTTTATTTCGAGTGATCACCGACTATGACTATGAGTGCGCTATCGGTCGAGAGCCGACTCAACGCCGAGTCCAACGTGACCACCATATCGAACAGTTACCTGGCGTTTCATTATCATCATCACCACCACCACCAGCATCAGCATCAGTCACCACCGGTCACCGCCACCACCGCCGCCACCGTCACCAACAACCGGCTTATCGATCAGCTGCTCTCGTGGCGCAAGTCGTGGCGCACCGGTCGGGCAAAGATCAAGAGCGCGGCCTCGCTTAACAGTGTCTGCGTGATGGTCAGGGGCAGCGAACAGCATCGCCGAGCGCTGGCCGACGGTATCGCCAGTCCGGGTGTCGGCCGCAGTCCGTTAGCCGAGTATCTCCACTCGCATATCGACACCACTTTCGCCCCTGTGGTCAGCTTTGTCAACAAAGGCGAGGGCCGAATATCGATGCGGCTCATGGAGCGGGTGATGGTCAACGAGAACGAACTCTACTCCATGTCCATCGCCGACCATAACTCTGCTTCGCCGCCAGCAGACCGCCGGCCAGTACCGCCACCGCCGGTACCACCGGTCAGAAACGACTCGCTGTACGGCGACGACGACGAGAGCGGCGGCGAACCGGAATCGCAGCCGTGGTTTCACGGCTCGATGGCGCGCGATCGGGCCGTCGAGATACTGAGCCACTCGCCGATCGGCTCGTTTATTGTCCGCCACTCGGCGACCATGACCTGCTGCTACGCGCTGTCGGTTCGGGTGGCGCTCGACCGGCATTCGGCGGATATATCGCACTATTTGATTGTAATAACGCCGCAGAGAACGTACAAAATAAAGGTATGCCTGTATTAGAGTCGGCGGTCTATAATTTGCTGTCAAATGATGGGCTATTTTGCTGTCCCTTTATATGAGTTTCGTGTCTGAAACGCCCAGTTTATAACAGTAGTGCAGCGGTTTTTTGAGATTGAATTTTTTTAAAAAAGTTATTAAGTTTTTATGTGTTTATTTTTCGATATATGAAGTTATTATCTTTTTTGGTAAAATTGGCAAAATTTTGCTCTTTTAAGATTGATGTGGTAGTGTTTTCAGAATTGTTTTTTTAGATAAAAGTTGGAATTGAAAACTTTTTTTGCAATTTTTCTTTTTTTTATTTGTAAAAATAAATGTTTAGTTTAAATAAATACTGAAATAATTCTTATTTAACTTCTATAATAATTTTTATTAATAATAATTGCAAAACAGTTTACTAAATTTTAACTCACGAGTTAGTTATGATTAATTATAATTTAAACACGCGGTACTTATTTTTTTAGTGTATGTCTCATGAAATATGTTTCAAATAATTAATTAATTTTTAATTTTAACCTAACTTTTGCTATTTGATTAGGGATTTACCAAAGAGTTTTCGAGTCTCCGGTCGCTGATAGTTCATCACTCGATTATGCCGGAAATGCTTCCCTGCGCTCTCAAACTGCCCATCAATAGGGACGACAGCCGCCAATTGGGCACAGCTTCGCGAGCGGTCTCTCTCCTGACTGGTATGAATGACAGCGGCGAAGATGTTTTAGTGGACGTCGACTCCGATCCCAACTATCAGCGCATTCTCAGCCAATTTCGAAAAACAATGTTAAATTGCAAATAACAAATTTTTATATATATAGAGAAAAAATATATAAATTTTAAAAATAATTATAACTTATTTTTTTAAAACTTTGTTTTTTAAAAGTAGAAATAAAATAAAATAAATTGAAATTTTAAATAAATATATTTTTAATCATTATCTGTAAGTTATAATGATATTTATATTATAAGTAATATTATTTTCAAAAAATTTATGTGAATTATATATCTTATGAATGAATGCATAGACGATTGCAGTCGTGTTCGAGATAAAAGCGATTCTCGTTTCGTATCACATCATCTTTTGAATTATCCACTGACTGGCAGTATTGAAATGGTACGCACTTCTTCAGCTTTGCATTGTAGTACCACTGAGTCTGTGGTGTGGTTTGTGAGCCGCAAAAACTGTATGGTTTTTGTAATTGACATTTTTTCGGATTGTTTTCCACTTGCAGATAGTTTTGCACAATCTGTTGGTTAACGTTATTTTGCTTATGTATGGCTTTCACTCTCTTTATTCTCTGTTCGACTTTTTTCCGTCTGTTGGAAATATTATTTGTCGAAATGAACGGCTTTTTCCTGTTTAATAATGCAAACGAAATAATTGTTTTAAAATGATATATATTTTTGATCAATATTTAAATCTGTGGTTTGTTAGCCATAAATTTTATGAAGTGTTTAAATTTAATATGCATTAAAAATATAGTTAAGAAAATGTTATATTTCATAAAGTGATCAAAGTTGTCAATCAATTAAAATTATTCCTACATTTTATTGAGTCTTTTAAGATACTTAAAAAATTATTAAAAACTGTTAAAATGTCTGTTAAAAACTAAAAATTTTCGATATTTACTTTTAGTAATCAAGTTATCACTGAAAACGAGTATCTTTTATAAAAATAAAACTTTTCTAGAGTTTCACAAAGAAAAAAGTATGTCTAAAGTAAACAAAAGGTTTTAAAAAATATCTCAATGCTTAATATTTAATTATATAAAATTTTCTTATCCCCTGAATTATTGTAATACCTCGAACATGCCATTTGGCATTGATATTCATTATCAAATCGGTTTTCGTTTGAATACTTTAATTCATATTTATAGCCAAACTCCGCCAAACTTATGCAGTATTTATATGAAAGACAATTATCCGATTTTAAATTGTAAAACCATTGAGTGCCAACTATTGTTTGGGCGCTACAATAACCATACGATTTTGGCCGAAAGCAGCGATACTCCTGTTGTATTAACATAAATAATTTTAATTAATTATTTTTGAAAATTTTTATTAAATTTAAATTACCTGAGTTTTAGGTGATAAAGGCTCTGAAAATTCATGTGAAACATAGCAATTGTAAAAAATAATTAAACTAATATATATATTAGAAATAAACATTTTTATAGACATTTTAAAACTCCTCTATATCTACATTAAACATAAGGAAATTGTTTATTTATTATTTTATGCAAATATAATTAAAAAGTATTGAATGTCATATAATTTATAAAATATTTTAATTTAAAAAAACTAAGTTTAGGGAGAATTTTCTTATTATCATAATATACTAAAATATAATATACAATATAAAATTTACAAATTATTGATTATGAATTAATTGCCTGCAAACTTATAATATCTAATGTTTAAATTTATTTTGCATTTGTAAAGTTAAAATAGAATAATAACTACAGTATTCTGTAAGCCAAATAAATATTTATTTAATAAGTTTACTTAATTTGTTAAGTTTTAAATTATAGTAAAATGTTTATTTAAAAATTATATTATTATATTAAAGGTTAAGTAAATGATTGCATAATACTTATTGCTTAATAATTAATGCTAAAATTTATTTCGCAATTATATTTATAAATAAATTATTGATAAAATTGAATAACTAAGGAAAATAAATATTTGTTTAATATATTTTCTGTTCTTAAGTTTAATAAGTATTTACATATATTAAGTCATTACAAAATTTATTTAAAAAAATATTATTATATTAAAAGTTATAGACAGTTATATAACAAAAAATAAATAAATTTACAAAATTAATTTATTATAAATTAATTTAATGATATTTTAAATTTAATTATTGATAGATTAAATTCCATTCTATCATAAAATGATTATTAGCTCTTCGACCAACTTTTATAAAATTGGTTTATCTCTATACACATACGATTCGTTTAAACAAAGTCTATTTTATAACCCGATATTAATCATAACAATTCATTTATTATTTTTATTTCAAATTATAGTATCGTTTATAATCGATAGTAATGACACACAATCGATGCTGTTATTTGGAATTTTTTATTATTATTTAAATATTAAAAATTACTTTAGTTTGTTGCTGTTGAATGGCTTTTTCTTGATATCCAGCGTTCATTTCGCCCACTTTTACAATTATATTCATAACATTAAACCAGTTTATTTGCGACCATTTGAAATCATTTGCGGTTTGGCTCCACTCAAAACAATTGATTTGGATTCAAATTCGGTGAAAAAATTAATCATCTATAGTCAAAAGGCAAACTATTTTAATGAAAATTTATACGCAATTTGTGGCTCATTTACTGCTTTTACGTTATCATTCGTAACCTTAGCTATTAATTCGCCACTGAATTGGACGTATATATTGCATATTTTCTGGAGCATCGAGTTTATGCTGATTTGTCACTATAATTGTAATTTTGTTGGCTGGCATGTCGTCTATTTTTACATAACATGCGCGTATTTTAAATTTAAATTACAGATAATAAAAATTAAATTAAATAATAAAATATTTCAAATTAAAACCAATGGAACTAAAATTGTATTAAATAATTTCAATGATTTATTTGTTGAAATCGATAAATACGATCGAAATATTTGGTCTATTTTTACATTAATCGTATACGTATTTAAAACAATCATATTATGCTTATTGTTATTTATTTTTCAATTTAGTGAACTGAATTCAACTGTTCTCAAGCTTTTATTAACCGGTAGTTCCTTAATGTTATTTACATTTTATTTTCAATACTTTACTAATGCCTCGTCAATTACATCAGAAATGAATAAATTTTACAAACGCTTAAACACTTCATTTGCCAATAAACCAAATGCAAGGTTTGAATTGAATTTAAAATTCAAGGTTTGTTGTATTATTATTATTATTAAAATTATTAGCAACAATTTTTATTATAGAGAGAATTTTCTACTTTATATAAAATTAATATATCAAGTAATATATAAAATAAAATATCATTAGAAGGAGGAGAAAGAGGAGAAAATTATAATAATTATAATTTATTTATTTATTTAACTATAACATATTATTTTTAAATAATGATGAAATCATTTAAATTTACTTTTCCTTTTTGTTAATTTGTACGCACTTTAGTTATTATCATTAATTGAACGCATTGGCCGCAAACGTATTGGATTTTATTGTTGGAAATTGTTTATTATTGACTATTTTCACACTTATGAGGTCATAAGGATTAGTTTGTTATTTTTAAATATATTAACACATATTATAATTTTTTTTACAGATTATGGCATTAATAACTTTATTATTTTTAAAAATTGTAGAAATATCGCAACATTAAATTTTTTGATTTATAATGATATGTTTGTCTTCAATTATAAAAATGTTAATTTTTCCATCAGAAGAAAGAATCGGCCAAATATGATAAACATCTAAAATTATAAGAATAACTTTAATCACTTATAGACCAATTATATATAAATTATACTTTAAACGCGATGAGTGGTGTCATAACGAACTGATTTCCACACGAAAATCCTATTAATCTGTTGTTATCGCCAACTCTTCCAATTAAAGTTAATAACTTAGGAAAATAGAAAAAATATTAAAATATATTTAATAATCAATATAAAAAATAATTCTATTGTAATAAAATATGTAATTCTAAGTATAATTTTTTGATTATTAGAACAATAATTATAATTACTTTAATTTTGCATTTACTTTGAAGAAAATAATTGGTAGAAACATAAAGATTATGTAAACGTTTATATGAAATTAAAATTTCTTTATTTATTGATGCAGTAATTAAATTAATAACTAAATGCGATAATAAAGAAAGAATACTTAAAAATATAGCGAATATAAAAGTGAGCGGTAATAATGCTGCAAATAATAATTGCTGTAATATAACTAAATTTAATGGTATTAAAGCGTAAGTCAAACCAAAATAATATTTTTTCCAAAATAAATTATAGGCAAATATAGTATTGCAGTAATCATTATAATCCTTTAATAGTTTGCAAATATGAGAGTTGTCTACGAGTATACTGTCTGATAAGCTATAAATGGTTTTGTTAATTGATTTAATTAATAACTGTATATACGAACAGATAATATAAAAGTAAAGCACTGTATAATAATGAATACTATATATTGAATAGACTGTTGAGGTAAATAAGAAATAGCCAAATACTAAATAAATTAATGAAATATTCCCGTAACGCAAAAATAAAATAAATATCAAAAAGAGAAATAATAATAGCAGTCTTATAACTACACGTAAAATTTTTGTTATTAGTTTGATTTTTTTGAACCAAACAATTGTATCAGAAGTAAAGCTCAAATTAATTTCTTCAATCGGTGCGCAACCTTTCAATACTCGCAAAACAGCAAACCAGCAAAATAGAGATTCATTGTTATTGTTGAATAAGAAACAATTTCTGGCGCACAACACAAACATTATAACTGCTGCTAAATAGGCATATCTAGGAATTGTACCCAAATATTGAATAATATCACAATAATATTCTGGCAAATTTCCGTCTCTACAAAACCAAATATACATTAAATATCTAAAGATATTAAATAACAGCCAAAACATGAGAGTAAATGATTTACATCTTTGAATTCTAAATTTTCGCTCGTTTTCACTAAAATAATTGTTAACATCATATTTATACAAAATCCAATAATCATAAAACGGTAAATCTATATCAGAAATAAATAGTAGTTTATTTTTGAGCAAATTATTTTTATTCATTATTAACTATTGAACAAAATCTAATTCTCTGCTGAACTCTGCAAATTTAAATATTTTACGTAAAAAAATTATTAATCTTTTTAAAGTATTAAATGATTAAATATGAAAATATAAATTATAATTTATATTGTTTGCATTGAAATTTTCATAACGATTATTATAATTAACTTAAAGTCATTCATATTTTAAATTATATTTGGTTTGTGAATAATCAATAAAATTTAATTACTGTTTTATCTATTCTTAAGAAATAACTCATCATTAGTAATATTTACTATTATAAATAATTTATATAAAACAAGAGTGATAATTATCCTGAGCTGATATTGTGCACAATAAATATTAAAGTTTAATTTTCTTGAAAATATTTTTGTATGATTTTAATATCAAATTTTATTAGTAATAATTTTTAAACTTTTTAAATATTTTAGATCAAAAAATTAAATTACATATTGTTGTGGTTGTGAATTGAACTTCAGACCTGAATGGCTAAGTGTGTTACTATGTTTGTTAATAAATTAATATTTTTATATAATTTTAATTTATAGTAAGTGAACTTATATTACTGTTTAAAATAATATAATATATTGGATAATTAAAATAATTAATAGTTTTAATTTTTTACATGTAATTTTTAAGAAATTATTTAAATTTTAATGTAAAGCTTGATTTATAATTTTAAGAAAAGGTTAGTCTTTCCATTAGCATAAAGAATCGACCAAATATGATGAGCATCTAAATTTCAATTATAATTTTATTTAATATCATAATAAAATAATTATATATAATATAATACTTTAAACGCGATGAGTGGTGTCATAACGAACTGATTTCCACACGAAAATCCTATTGAGTACTGACTATTGCCAACTCTTTCAATCATTGATAATAACTTTGTTAAGAAATAAATAAATAATTTATTAATTTTTTTTATTAATCAACATTTAGTTTAATTTTATTATTATTAATTAAATTTATTATATTTACTTTGATTTTGCATTTGTTTTGAAGTAATTTATTTGAATAAACATACAGACTATTCAGACGTTTATAAGAAATAAATATCTCATGATTTATCGATCCAGTAATCAAATTAATGACAAAATGAGATAATGAACAGAATGCACAAACAAATATCGCTAATATTAAAGTAAGCGGAAATAATGATGCAAATAATATTTGCTGTAATATAATTAAATTTATGGGAATAAAAGTGTAGGTCAGAGCGAAATAGTATTTCTTCCAAAATAAATTATAGGTAATTAATATTTTACAATAATCATTGTAATCGTTTAAAAGCTTGTTTATGATAAAGTTGTCAACGATTTCATAATTTGCCACGTTTTGAATGGTTTTATTAATTGATTGAAACAATAATTTTATATACAATATGATAATATAAAAGTAAAGATAGGAGTTTAGAAAAATAAAATATATTGAATAGATTGAGGAGACAAACAAAACACCGCCAATAACTTTATAAATTATTAGAGTCTGTACGCGACGCCAAAATACAATCCATACTAATGAGAGAATGCAAAATATGATTAACAATCTTAACATTACATATAACATCTTTTTTATTTGTTTTATTTTTTTGAAAAAATTATATGTTTCGCTATTGAAACTCAATTTAATTTCTTCAATCGGTGCGCAACCTTTCAATACTCTCAGTACTGTAAACCAGCGAAATAGCGATTCGTGGCTATCGTTGAGTAAGAAACAAATTCTGGCGCACATTACAAACATAATTACTGTTGCTATATAGCCATATCGAGGAATTTTACTTTCATATTGAATAAGATCGCAGAAATATTCTGGTAATTTTCCGTTTTTATAAAACCAATTATACATTAAATATCTAAAAATATTAAATAACAACCAAAACATGAGAGTAAGTGATTTCAATCTCTGAATTCTGATTCTGCGCTCGTCATCACTAAAATGCCCATTAATATCATATCTATATATAATCCAATAATCATAAAGCGGTAAATCTATATTTTTGTCGACAATCGCTAAATTAGAAATAACTGTCTCTGTATTTTCATTCAATTGAATTTCATTCATTATTAATTATCAAACAAAATCTAATTTTAGCTTAAAAATTGAGACTCAACTTAAACTCCGCATCTTTACATAACAAACATCTTTATTTAACAAAATAATATAAGATGAATAATTTTATTACACTGAATGATAAAATATAAAAATTCCAACTTATAATCTATTTTTGTATTTGGCTTTGCATAATGTTTATTATATTTAAATTATAATCATTTTTCATTTTAAATTATATTGTTTTGAAATATGCCAATAGAAATGAATTAAAGTTTTATCGATTCGCTTGAAATGAGCTCAAATTTTATTACTTTTGTTTATTATAAAAAAGAATTTTTTATTTAAAAATATAAATTTATATTTTAAACATAATATAATTATATTATTATTTGAAAAGTTTATTTTTGATTACTCATAAAGCATTAAAGATCTAATACTATAAATGGTTGCATAAAAGATATTAAGTATAATTTAAGCATTACTTTAGTTTTAAAATTATAAAATTTTTAAAATATTAAATGAATTATATAATAATAGGGTTTATTTTAATATAAATATAGTTGTTGTAAACAATATTATTATAGTATAACTTAAAATCATAACACAAAAATTGACATTATTTTATATGTTATGTAAAAACATTATTTTAGTATTATTTATACAATAATTACTTATTGTTATTAATCATTAATATCTATACTAAATAATTTTTTAATTATAAACGATACTATTAAATAAAATTATAAAATTAAATTACTTAACAATTAGGTGCATGTTTGTAACGGGACGTAATTCATGGTTACATTGATATTAGGCGCTCATTTTTGCAACAATGTGTTTGCAATTAAAATATATAATTTTAATCATTGTTAACAGTATTTCGAATTCTAGTTTGACAGATTGTTTTGACATGTTTTTTTACAAATTATTTTTTCAAATTTTAAATTTTATTTTTACTTTAATTATCTTAATTAAGTAAAACATCAATTTAATATAATAAATGTATTGTGTACTAAAGATAATTTGTTAATCTAGATATGTATGTCGTTAATTGTAGCCAATTTTGCATTCACTAAAGAGTGAGATCATTAAAGAGAGATATTACTGACCACTGATTACTGATTAGTGATATATTACTTACATGTGCATTACTGTAAATTACTGTAAATTAAAGTAAATCACTGTAAATTAAAGTACATTACTTACATTACTGTACATTAGTTACATTACTTACTTTATTTACTTTATT
>JAQIYA010002260.1:0-10249 GCA_034699355.1 Microtritia minima
AATATTTCATCGTTAAATTTATTTTATTTTATAAAAGTATATATGAAATTCACAAATTGTACTCAAAGATTTAGGCTTTTGTGGACTGAAATCTAGAGATTCGACTTTGATGTCTAAACCTTTAGGACTACACACTACATCTTTAGAAGAGAGCGAGAAATTTTAAAATTTTACAGTAATTTCTACACCTTTATTCTATGATAGTTAACTGCTAATATCCTTTCATGCAGGTATTCCGTAGGTCTGTTGTAACACATTAAATTATTATATTAGCAATAAAGCTTTTAAAAATATTTGAGGTATACTAATGGAAAACTAACAATTTAAAAGTTTCAATTAACTATTGATATAATAATGTTAGTTTACATAAATGTATTTCTGAATTTTATTTACTTTTTTAAATTAGTGTAATGTTTATCTCGACTTTCTTTTTTCAAAATTATAAAAATTTTGAAAAATAAATAATTTAATTTGTAATTTTCAAATTTCATTAATAAAATATGTTAATAATTTGTAATGTTATCATGTAATCTATAAATTTAGTTTAAATTGATGTTAATTATAAAAGTGTATTACAATAAGTTTGCACAAAAGATTTTAATAGCTTATGGACTTTGCTCTTTAAAACATTGAGTTTACTTTAAAATAATAGTAAATACATGGGATAATAATGATTTTAATATTCAAATTTAAGAGAAAAAGGAAGTGAATGAATGCAGAGGAGAGGGGAAGAGAGAGGGAGAGGGGAGGAGAGAGAGAGGGAGAGAGGGATAGAGCAGAAAGATTTATGAATTTAAATGAATTACAAAATAAAAAATAATTAAAGCTTAGGAGCCACGGAAAAGATGCAATCATTAACTACTAGGGTTTTTCTAGTTATGTATTTGAAATAATTATTAGGTTTTGTGTTGTGCTTTTTTTGTTTCAAATTAAATTTGTAAATAGCAACAGATCAAAGTTCATAAACAATTTACGAAACACTTATAACTAGTGTTATAATGCAAGACAGATACTTCATGTAAAGTTTACCTCATATAAAGTGTGTCTGTTAATTAAAGCTGTAGTAAAAGACAGAGAATATATGAGATAAGCCAACTGACTGTTAGCAGATCGCAAATCACTTATCGCTAACGGATAATTATTTTTAAAAGCAATCGTAAGACATTTACATTACTTATAAAAGAGTTTAAGATTACTTTGAATTAAAAAAATGAGTTACGAGAGAAAATACGAAATTCTCATGAATCATGAATATTCATATTTTACTATTTAGGCAAAGGGTAAATCGGTATAGATATCCCATAAGGAAATAGCGTTACAAAGAAACTGTCAAAAATAATTCCGCCTTCTTTAGCGAAAGAGCTGAGGCAGAAATGTTTAAAATCCCCAAACTTCCTATAACAACAACAATAATAATAACAACAATGACAACAATCGTTTCTGTTGAGCATCCGGTGTTCACTCATATCTAACAATTGGCAAAAATATCGTCCCATTAGTTGCGACGTAAATTTATTGTCAATAACCGAATTTTCCCATCGAGTATCTTATGTCGACTCGATTTGTCGGTATACTATCGAAGGCACCACAAACTTACTGTTATTCACTAATGCTAAAACATCTGTATCTAACTTATTGTCTTCATTTGTTAGAATTTTAGTTATCTTGATATTAACGTTTAATTTAGTCATAATAACTTACGAATCGTTAGTTATTAAAAATTTTGCATAATTAAATAAAATGAAAAATTAAATGTAATCCATATTTTATGTTTTAACTTTGATTAGCTAAATAAAAAAAGTTTTATATTTATTACTTTAATGAAAATTAGGTATTATAAGAAAATACATTTAAATTTAAATTTTATATTATTAACAAAGCAGCTAAAAGTTTGTAAATTGTAAAAAAAATTATTGTTTTGTTTTGTATAATGGATCAAATTCATAATTTGCAGAATTTATAATAATTTGTTTTGTCTTACATTTTTGATGATTATAAATAAATATTCTATTCTATTAATATTAATTGGATTATTTTCTTTTCATTTCTTTTCTTTTCAATTCATTTCTTTTCTAATTTAAAACGAAATTATATGATATTAAAGAAAAATTGCAAATACGTTGTTTGTCTAACCCCGAGTCTCACTCCGTTAATAACTTTTTGGTGCTCCTATTATAAAGTTAATCATATTTGGTTAAATCATGTAAAATTATAATACCAACGTATCTAAATTAAAATTTATCAAAAACCTAATACAATAGTCATCTTAATAAAGATTATATTTTGTATGTTTTATAACAATAATAATAACTCATAATGAGTTCACCGGAAAGTTGTTATAAACGGGGTCACACACACCACACAAACAGCATATCTTCATTTTTCAATATGAAATATTTGAGAGCTTAACTACAACAACATCTCCTCTTTGGCAATAAATAAAAGTATATTACAAATATAATTTTGCTGATTTATCTTTTTTTTTATTGAAGACGAACATCTCATAATTATCACGGGATTAATCGTAACGTTTCTAAGACTAAATCCAAAAAAACTTAAATATTAATGTTGGCATAAATGAACTTTGTTTGCGCACAAATTATAAATTGTAAAATGACACCAATTTTTCAGATACCTTTAACGGTTAATTTTTGCAATTTTAAAGTTTAAAGAACAGTATTTTTTTTCATAAAATAATAAATTTGGCTTTTTGTTTATTTAAACCGTATATGACTTATAAACCGTATAACGTTTAAATAAATATGAACGCAAATTCAAACAGAAATAAATCAAACATAGGCGATCATTGTTGTTGATTTTAAAATGTATTTATTTTTCCTGTTTACCTTTTATTGATAAATTTTATATGAAAAAAACCACGTTTTGAAATAGCAATCTGTTTTTTTTATATTAAAGAAAATATTAATTCAAAAAAATAATTCTTACAGATAATTCTTGTAATATTTGTGAAACTAATTTTTATAATATAAAAAAAATAGATAATAACAGGTTTCGTGATTCGAGCAAAATGCTAAAAAAATTTTGCCTATATTTACATAATGTTATTTTTACATAATTATTGGGTTTCAATGAAATATTAATTAATTTTTTCCTACATATATAAATATTATACATGAAATTTTTGTTTTGAATTTTATAATACATTAATTATAACATTAGTATAAAATGATTAACTTGATAAGAAGATTATTGTTTATTTTGTGAGTAATTACAATAGTTGTAAACGTTATGCAATTCGTCAAAATGGGACAACAAAATTGACGCTTTTGTTCATAAATGAAAATAATTTCCATTTATTTTATTTGTTTTAATATATTATAGTCAATACATTATTATGTATTGGTTTAGTTCGAAGTTTAATTTTTTTTTATTGATAATTATTGTTCTTTAATAAAAAAATTTAAAATTTAATTAATTTACATTTCAATTATAAAAATTGGTAACCATTAAAACGATCGAAAACTTTTTTTGTTCAGTTTGTTTTAAATAATCAAATGTAAACGAAATTAGAAAAATAAAAGTTATTTTATTATTTTAGAAAATTGGCAACTCTTAAGATCACAATTAATATTTTGTATACTGTAATATCGTTTTATTGTGTTTTAATTTTTAAAAAATTGGTTTAAAACTCGTATTGTATCAGTTTTCAGTGGCAATAATAATCTTAATAGTCTAGCACTATATAATTAAATATTTAAATTATTTAATAAAAATCTAATACTGTTATCGAATGAATGCTCGTTTATCTTATGTTAATTTAGGTGAAGTGTTTTTAGGATTATGAACTATTTTTCAATACACGAAACATTCAAAATAAACAATTGCATAAAAAATTGTAATAATAAATTTGTATATCAAGTATATCATCAGAGCTTTTTTTCACTATTAGCTGGAATTTAATTTGCCAGTATCTCAAAAATATTTAGTTGTTTACCAAATCTGATATTTTTTAAATGAAAATTCTTAATTTAGGTCAACAAATTTGATTCATCAAATTGAAATTAATTTGTTCTCTTAAACCTTTTCTAAAGGCACAAACAGGCAAAGAATTTGTTGTCTTAACTACGCTCTTATAAATTTATATATATATATATATTTATTAATATATAATCTATTATATTTTCTCATATGTCCAATATATTTATAACCTAATTAATCGTTAATATATTATTCAATTTAAAAATGATAATTAAAAACATAATCATTGTTTTTTTGTGCACAATTTACTTTAAAACCCCTCCCAAACGAGTCTCGAGTTAATGTCTCTTCATGTGAAGCGAGAGGTGATCGGAGCGGGAAAACGATCGCTGGCAGAGCTGGCACTTGAATGGCTTCTGTCCAGTGTGTTTCCGGTAGTGACGGGTCAGTTCGTCGGAACGCGCGAACTTCCACGTACAGCCCTCCCACGTGCACGTGTACGGCTTCTCGCCTGACAGACCCGCAACAGATAAGAGACGAGTTAGTATATTATTTATTTTGGATACGGAATGAGAGGTAAATAGGGAACAGTAGATACCGGTATGCGTTCGTTTGTGCGCTTTCAAGTGTGAGCTCTTGGTGTAGACCTTTTCGCAGCCCTCGAAATCGCATTTATGCACTTTGCGACGCCTCAAGCTCTCCGTGTAATAATCGGATGACGAGGAATTCGATGACTGCGGATGATGTAATGTGCCGCTCAGCGTGAGAGAGTTGCTGAGAGAGTTGCTCGTCGCCAACGAGTTCACGTGCAGATTGCCGTTCAGCATCACCGCCGTCGTCGTCACCTGAATAGATGTCAAAAGGGTGCCAAAACGTTAGTCTCATGTTTGCGTTCACTTTTTGCTCTCCAATTTGTTTTTTATGCTCAACTTTTGTTTCTTTTGTTACAATAGAACATTTTAATTAACCTTTATTTCTCAATACTAACAATTATAACAGGCAATCACTTATAATAATTATGGTCTAATAATGCCATCGGAGGAGTAAAGCAAAGAAAATAAATGATTTACAGTAAATATGACGCGCTCTCTAAATACAATAACACATTTACACACTATTGAATTAATAACTTTAGCGGAAAAGTAGAAAAAAGTTGATTAACTTAATAAAAAAAAGAAAGAGGCGAACAATGGTTTGGCAAAAGTGGAACACGAAGAACACAAGGGATGTACAGCTCGATACTCACTAAGGGTGAGGCGCCGAGCAGTGGTGACGTGGGAATCGCTATGGCCGGCGATATGGGAGATGTTGGAATGCGATTGTGAGGAATGGCTGCTAATAAGCCATTGTTGAGCAAACCATTGTGAGGCATGAGTGTCGGTGATATACTCGCGATGCTCGAGTTTGACCTCTTGTGATGATGCTGTGGCGAAGAGTGATGGTTTAAGTACGTCATGGCCCTATCAATCAGAGAGAAACTAAATAATACACTGCCGAGTATGAGGCAATCAATTATTATGTTTTTTATTTTGAATCAAATACACTACAACTATAAATCAACGTATGAATAGACTGTACGTGGAGTGAGAGGAGAGGAGAAAAAAATTTAATAAAAACACTATCTATCAAATATTCATTCAATACACGGGATATTAATCTCATTAGCTATAATTTTATTATTACATAATAACGTAATATAAATAAATCAAAAAATATACGGCTCTCACATCGATGCCTGTTTTATCCTTTGCAGTGATAACAATTGCGATCTGCTAACCAAGTCGATGCTCGATGGGTAATGATCTTCGCTGAATAGGAATTTGTCACTCTTCTCAATCTTGACGCGAATTTTTTCTGTTCAAAAATCAAATTAATATAAATCGACTGTCAACTCATTTTGATGATTATAATTGTGAGTTTATTATTTTCATTGAGAAAATTTAATTTTAATGAAAATAAATAAATAATAAAATAGGAGGCATAACAGAAAAATAGTGATAGAGGAATGCTAGCGTTGCATAAAAAATTGCTAACAAATGAATTTAAATGAATGGGCTTTTAAAGTTAGGTTACAAATAAATAAAAAGCTAATCTCCTCTTACCATCTTTTTTGAGACTAAGATCTATACAAGTCGGACTGCCAGCAGGTGATAGAGGTGAAGGTGAAGTGGGCGCTGGCGATGCAGATGAGGCTGAAATGGGAGACGGAGGAGCCGATGGAGCCGACGGCGATTTACTGCTGTTTTTGTTCACAGACAGGTCCACGGGTTCCATCTGTATCGGTGGACATTCGGCCTGTCATTCACAAAACCAATTCTCATCAATTTTGATTTAGTCATTATAAATAACATTTGTTTAGAACCCCAGGAAAAGAATTTTTAGGTTGATTTCATTTTACTTTCACCATATATACTATTAGGGGAGGCATTGAATAGATTTTTTTAGCAGAAGTTTTTGATTTCTCGCAATTGAATATAAATGGAGCAATAATTTTAATAGTTTTTCGTTACTCTGCTATAAAAATTTCAATAAAAATAGTATATAAATGAAAAAAATCATTAAAGTTAATAATAATCATTATTATTAATATGTTAAGTCGTGAATAAGTAGTGAAATTTTTATGATGAACTTAAAATATCGGTATTATTAGGTTTGAATTTTAAAAAATATATTATTTCAAATTACAGTACATTAATTCACAGTAAAATTAATAGTTAACGACTTTTAAAAAGTAATTTATGATAATAAATTTAATTTTTATTATATCTTCATTAAAATACATATTCATTTCCATTTTATAATTTAAACTAATTTAATTGAATTTTATCACTCAAAGATTTCGAAAACGTCCAAACATTTTTGAAAACATAAAAAACAATTATTGTTTTAAAATAGTTTATTAATTTTAAGACTACTAAAAATCATTATGTTTGTATTAAAAATGAAACATATTGTTTCAATGCTATTTTTAATTGTTACTATTTGTTGTCGATAATTTAAATTTATATCTATATCTACATCTAAATCTTTGATATCTAAAAAAATTATTTAACCCATTCCTCTACAGATTTTTATCACTTTTATCATTATAGTAAACTCAAATATTTAATTATTGCTTAAAACTTACAATAAATATAAATAATTATTTTGTTAAATATATAGAATAATTTGACAATAAGTCTTATCATAATTGCATTTTTTTAACGACTCTAAAAAACCACATAATATTTTAAGTCATAAAATGCAGTTTTCATAAAATTGTAAAAATCTAAGCTTAAGTTTAGGCAAACAATTACAATTTAACATTAAAAATATTTTTATTTTTAGTCATTTAAGCGGTAAAAATCCGCTAAAATTTTACTCCTAACCTGAATTGTTTTCACGATTGGCGGTCAAATTCGGTAACAAACTACGAACCGCACCAGTTTTAAGTAATACTTCTATTAAAAAAGCATAATAACCTCTGAAACTCAAATCTCTCCAACATTTGTTATCAGATAAGGCGAAAAAAAATTGTTGAAGGCATCAGGTTATCGATGCAATTCTGCCATTAATTTATTGTTTTTGATTTGGATATTATATATTTGGCTGATTTACATACGCAATAATTGAATTTAAATCGCTAATTACCGCCTGTGGTTTTCGCACAATATTTCATTTATTAAAACTGTTTCTCTTCTCTCCTCTGTTCTTATTCAGAGTGATTTTTTTTATTAAAAAGCTGAAGTATATAAAAAAAATTGTTATCTAACATAATTTCTATAAAAGAATTTCTATCAGATTTGAAATATTTTATATATTTGACGATATCATCAAAGGAATGTCATAAGTATTCAAAATGATGGGGTCTTTGGATATCAGTTTAGATTTGGCGAAGAGAAAAACTTGAGATTTATGTCGAGCTTAAGGGTGTGGAGCAGAGAGGATGAACCTATTTGTCGATTCAAGTGAGACACACTTTTTCCACTATAACAAGCATTTTACATTTTACATTTTGAATTTTATGCAGTTTGCATGATATGTGAGTAATATTAACTATGCTGTTATAAACCACACTTAATGCCATAAACTACAATTTTTGAGGTCATGCTTTGTTTTTGTTTTAGAGTGCTGTATAATAACAATTAAAAAAAATAAAAATTGTCGGATATATAGCGAAATTATACTTTCACCCATTTTAAAAATGTTGTAACAAAAAATAAATTACTTTTAAAACAATTTTAAGGTCTCTCTCGCTCTCATAAAAGTCAGAATATGAAGTGTGAGGTATGTTTAGAAAGTGTTCGAAATAAAGAAAAAGCCTTTTATAACGCATTTCCTTATAGTTGACAATTACTTTTTCAAAGTTTAAACGATTGTTTGCTTGCATTTTTAATTAAATAAAAATAAAAGCAAGTTTGCAAATAATTGTTTATTCGTTTAGAGATTGTCATTTTAATTAATTTGTTTTTGTCTTTTTTTGTCTGACGAGTGTTAGAGTCTGATATGAAGTGAAGGAGAGAATACGCGGCAAAATATGTCGCGTATTTCCCCTCAACATCACTGCAAATCTTAACAAATATCTTTCAGAGAGAGAGAGAGAGAGAGAGAGAGAGAGAGAGCGTGTAATCCTTGAGACGAGAAAAAAACCGAAAAGCTCTGTCAATTACAATAGAACACATTATAAGAAGAAGTAAGTATTATATAAGAATATACATATATGTATAACGAAATAATGGCACCCAATTTGTATGCAAAATACAGAAAAATATGCGCAGAAATAATCCTTAATAGTTGAATAACGTGAGCGTCAAACACCTGAACGTCTGCTTCGTATTCGGTTTCTAAATTTATATTTCGCGAACAGTCGTCGATTCAAGGTTTGCAAAGTTCAGGATTTAGAGCCTCTGAGTTGGGGTTTATGGTGTCTCGAGGGTTCGGGTGCTTGTGTTTAAGGTTTGCTTCATTTTTTGAACAACATATTAATATGTTTGATCTCTTCATGTTTAATACCGCGCTAAAGAGTGATAAACTTTATGCCAAACAAAATAAGGAAGGAATAAATTTGAAAGAAATATTAACAGCTAAGATATAATAAACTTCTTGTCTGTTGCATGTTCTGAATATTCAACAATTTGTATTTAAATATACATGTTTTATGTATTTGTATTGATGTATGATTTTTTTATTAAAAGCAATTATTTATAATATTTTCATATTGAATATTGAAAAGATATTCTACAGTAAAAGTGATACCTTTTCGCAATAAAATAAATGAAAATGATATAATTAGAATTACAATTCAAAATGATATGTAAATGACAAAATAATTATTTTTTAGCTATAATTTTTAGATGAATTTGACATAAGCTAGCTTTGGATTCGAGATGTCTGCCCGTCTGTCTGTCCCGATGAAGGGAATGATTGAATAAGTGGACTAAATTTAGTTACATTTAAAGTAAGTTTAAACTTGTCAAAGAAGAGATATAAGCTGCATATTAAAGACTTATATGCAATTTTTAGCCGTTTAGTTTGGTTTGTGAAGTAAATGTAAAAAACTTTGTTCAAATGTATAATTAGAAAATTTTATTTCAAAGTATTGTTAAATTATCAAAACAATAAAATACATACGAAGCGAGCGCTTAAGAAATCCTCGAATGATAAAAATGATTCTAGCCAAACATAACAGTTTGGCTCTCCTCTTGTGAACCACACTTTCCTCTCCTCTTTCAAAACATCAATAAAGTGTCGACCCTTAATGGACATTAATTAGGCTCTTTCGGTTGAGAGAGGAGGGAAAATGTCGCCCATTATCTCGATATTTATTTCAAGCGTTGAGGCAAAAAAAAAATCATAAAACAGATTTTTGAAAGTCTGATTCCAAGTTCTTGGCGTTCAAACTGACTTTTAAAATTGTCTTTAAAAAAAAGTAAGTTAAGTCGAGCTTTAGGGTTTGGTAATAAACTTCTATGTAAACTATTAATTTTATACGTGTAAAATTATTTGCAATTTTATGAAGCTTTCCATTTTAATTTGCCGACTATTTTGCAAATGTTTTCCACAAAAGAATATTATGCAATACTCCAACTATTTTGGTCATAATCAGTCTCAAAATCACTCTGCGATCCATAGTTTGCATAATATATTAGCATAAAAATGATATTCCCATTGAAAATACACCAAAAAACATGACAATGTTTACCTCTCTTTCTCTTTTTCCTCTTTCTCTCTGTCTTTCTCTTTCTCTCATCGCCCTCTATCTAGTCTTGTGCTTCTCAACAGTTTCTTTAGTTTGTTGTACTATAGTTCTGTTAAAAAAATAAGATAAAAT
>JAQIYA010002261.1:0-10249 GCA_034699355.1 Microtritia minima
CAATGTTGGTGTCTTTCTGGTCGAACTGAATGATGACAATAGTGAGCTGAAGTATTAGTTGCGGCGCTGTCTCGAGAAAAGCCTCGCATAAGCGCATTATAGCCAAGTCATTATTTTCATTGATATATTTCTCTTTAAACTTCGCATCAGTAGAGGATCTATATTTGTTTTCATACCTCAACAGATGGATAGCTCTCCAAACTGGTCCCAAACAAAACAGCGAAAATAGGCACTGAAACGCCGCTTTTGACATAATTTTGGATTTGTTGTGAGACGTGTAATAAAATCTAATACTTTGAGTCAAACTAACAACTGATGAGACAATAATAAATAGCATTGTGAGCGCGCATAAATGATAGTTTCGGTCCGAATAGTGGAGATACGCCACTCTCGAGTCGGCCAACAGATCGATAATTGGCAAAACTATAGAGAGCCCACTAAAAAATGACTCCAAATTTGTAAACTCGAATTCACTCTTATCGTTCACATCGTTCTGATTGATTTCAAGAGCAATTTCTTTATTGGAATCTAAATGTGAGCGATTTAATAAACTATCGGACGAAACATCTAATTCGCTGTCTGATGTGCATTGTTGTCCGCCATCCATACTAAATTTATACGTTTTTAATAAAATTAATCACTTTTTGCATTCGTTTAGTATTCGTTTATTAGTTTGCTCTCGTGTCTCTGCGTGGGTTAAAAATTTCTTATATGTATGACTAAATAGATAACAATTGTGATATCAATTGTATATAATATTAATTTACTTAATAGACTATTCTAGTAACTTTGTTTATATTATTTATATTTCATTTATATACGTTATGAATTTACGTAAAAACAAAAATGGTTCATAAGAATAATTTTCTTTAGTCTTTAATTTAACAGAAATCAAATAAAAACATAGGACTTGTTCTAATAATTTTTTAAAACTTTATTAAGTTTAGTTTATTTTAAATATATTAAAAATTCAATTAATCATTACTAATACTTATTAATAATACAACTTTTGTAAAATAATTTAAAATAAGAGAAAAAATAGATTTTAACAAATACAAACATTGCATATAACACAGTAAATGAATAAACCTTTTATTTTTGTATCAAGAATGGGCGTGAATATTAAAAAAATTTAATATAAATCATTGTTTAATAGTTATTACTTCTTATGTACAATCAGAACATTATGTACAGCGTGTTATTATTATTAACTTAAATTATTATTTAATCACATATACATCTATGTATATTAAATTAAAGTATAAATAAGATATCTATTAATTAATGACAAATAACAACCATATAACTAATACAGTATCTGATATATAATGTTAATTAAATTTATTGGATTTAATGAATAAGCAATAAAATAAAAGTTTGCTAAACTGTAATTATTAAAAAATACAATAATAAGCATTAATAAAGTTTTAAAAAACTTTTACTTAAGTTTCAAAGTTGTTTAAAAGTTGAATGTTTACAACACGTAATTCGTGGTTCTCATCACTCGTCGATCACATGTTCAGTGTTTTCAATGTTGAATATAAATCACAGCTCAGCCCATGAAGTGATCCGTCGCTGACATTGGCATCGATGGAGGCCTCGACGCGTCTCCTCGTCGTCCACACTCTCGAGTTGGACGCTCACAATAACGCCAAACATTACCGCTGCGATCGCTTCAATTCGGCTCAGTTCAGAGTGGGCTCATCGCTGTTCGGCCGACCGATTACGCTGTACTCGAATTACGTGCACGAGTGGCGCACTTTTCGCCGAAATGACTACACGGTCGTCGAGTTCGGCGCCGATGAGAGTGCGTTCGTTCGGTTCGACAATTGCGGTACTTTTCATTTCTTTTACACCGAAAACGAGCGCAAAGACGCCATAATTGGATCGTTTTATATTGTGGTGAATCCGCGACTAAGAGTTGGCCAACAGTTATGCCGCGATGTGTCCATAAATGCCATTCAGTGTCAAACAGTTTTGGCCAAATGTTTGGGAAAACTCGACACTTGGAAATCGAAACTAGAAGTTTGTTTTATTTTCTTATTACTAATATTATAGTTGTTATACATTGTATACAAATATTTATGCATTTGAATAACTTTCTTTATTTTTTACTAATTCAGTCAAATGTGACTTTAATTTAAATTTATGTTCACTAATGATGTCTATGTTTAATTCGGTTATTCATTTCAGTAATTAAGTAACTTATTTCACTATAACTATATAACTTATATCAAATTTATCCATTATTGAAGGTCTTATACATAATGATTAACTTATGAATGCTATTTTTTTTATTGACATTGAATTTTTAAAAAAAAATAAAATTTAAAATTGAAAGCGTGAAATTTGATGGCACATAAAAAGTTCATTATAACTATAGCTATATTTGCATAATTTTTGATAGATTTGGTTTAATCATACGTTCATAATAAAGATAAGATTATAATAGTGTTTTTCATTATAAGTTTCATTATAAAAATAGTTTTGGTTTTCAAAAAAAAAAAATAAAAATATTTATATTTATATTGAAAATTTTCCACTCTATATCTTATATCTTTTATCATAAATTTTCCATTTATACTGTATAAATAAATTATGTTAATATATTTTCTACAGGACTTATAAAAGTTTTTAAAAAATTGAATTTGATTTCAGTTTAACACTCGCGTGAGCATCGCTTTTTAAAATTATATTATTATTGCGCTTATCTAATAATATTACATATCATGTTAAAGAATATTTTTGTAAATTTTTAATTATTCATCTTAAATAACGCTAATTATAATGCCATCAGGAGTTATGCATTCAATTTTTAAACTTTTTAAACTTCAAAACCAACCCCATTGTTGCAAAAAAAACTTGAAAGCATCGCAAACAATTGTTAACATGAGTTTTAACAAAGATTAGAATATAAAAATCTGATATTATATAAAGTTCATTATCTAATCGTATTTATCATTTCTTCTTCAAATATTCAAAGAGATTTGAGACAAAATAGATAAAATTAGATATACCAGACTTATAAAAAACTTATTAGCGAAATCATCTACATTTAAAATAATAATTTTAATTCTGAGAATTTTAAATTTTCAAAATAAATCATATTTATTAATTAATATTATTAATAATATCTCATAAAACAGGTATCAAAGAAAAGCGGGTATAACATGATTCACTTTACGCCAATTCAAGAATTGGGTGCTTCTAACTCTTCGTATTCCCTCAAAGATCATTTAAAGTTGAATCCAGTGTTTAGTGACGACCGAAAGCAATACACTATGCATGACGTCTCTAATTTGATTGATTACATGAGACACGAATGGAATATGTTATCCATTACTGACATAGTTCTCAATCATACCGCCAACGAATCGGAATTTCTCGATACCCATCCAGAGAGCGCATACAATTGCCTTAACTCTCCGTGGCTCAGACCGGCATATTTGTTGGATAGACTTTTATGGCACCTCACCTGCGATATCGTTGATGATCGTTGGAAATCTCTATCATTAACTACAAAAATTAATACCGAATCTCATCTTAATATTCTTAGAAACGTTATTCGCGACCATTACTTGCCAACAGTAAGGTTTTTAATGCTTATTAATTAATAACTTTTTTAAAAAAAGTAAATTAAATTTGCACTCTTTATTTATTTGTTTATAATTTTTGATTTATTTAATAGAAATTTTGTATTTTACAAAATTACAATTTTTAGATTAATCTTCACGAACTATTTATGGTCGACGCTAATAAAATTGTTAAAAAATTTGAAGTTAAATTACGCGATTATTGTGCATATTCTGATATAATAAAGCCAAATCAAAGTTATGAAGAAATCGCTGTAATTCAAGATGAAAAATATAAGCGTTTTGCGTCCACAATTGACATCGAAAATGCGATTAACGTAGTGGTGAATACGATTAAATTTAAAGGGGATAAAGAAGAATGGTTCGAATGGTCGTGTGAATACATTAGACTACAGCTGAATGATATTAACCATCAAATTCAAAAAGAAGTGAATTATCACTTGAAAGCTGCGGTAGAAAATGTTATTAGCGCTGTCAGATATGAGCGAATCGATATTAATGGACCGAAAATTGAATTAGTTTCGAAAAAACAGCCACTCGTTCCTCAATATTTTAAACATCGTGGAGCGGATCGTGATTTGATTAGCGAAGAAAAGCAAATGTATAACGACAGTGAGAGTCAATATTTAATGGCTCACAACGGCTGGGTTATGAATGACGATCCATTGAGAAATTTTGCCGATAAAGGTTTTTATTACATTTTTACTTATTTTGTTGATTTTTTAAAATTATATATGAAACGTGAAAAGATTTGTAAAGTTTATAACTTAACTATAGTCAACTTAAGTTAAGAAAATTTTATTATAATTTTGTCCTATAATCTCTATAATCTAATATTGAATTTTTAAAAAATTTATTTTTATAACATTCACAGTAAAGCAGAGCCTTTTAAGACTTTACTTTTAAGAACCTTTAATAATAAATGAATTTACTTTATGTCCAGTAAAACTAACATTTATTTATTTATTTATTTTTAAGATAGTAATGTGTACATTCGACGAGAACTAATAGCGTGGGGCGATTCAGTTAAGCTGAGGTACGGCTCTTCACCAGATGACAGTCCATTTTTATGGTCGTACATTGAGACTTATGTGACTCAAATGGCGCGCACTTTTCATGGCTTGCGTCTCGACAATTGCCATTCAACGCCATTGAACGTCGCCGAATATATGATAGATGCGGCTCGAAGAGTGAATCAAGATCTGTATTTAGTCGCCGAATTGTTCACCTCAAACGAGGAATTAGATAATATTTTTGTTAATAAATTGGGAATTAATTCATTAATCCGTGAGTCAAATACTGCTAGTAATGCGCACGATATGGGACGACAAGTGCATCGCTTTGGTGGCGAACCCGTTGGATCTTTTCCTCCAGGTTTTACAATTTTTCGTCTTTATTTAATTTTCATTTTGTTTGCCATATTCTATTAATTTGATCGTTTTAGTTTAATATTTGGCAAATTAAAATATTTAATAATTTGGTTGGTAATAATAAATATTTACAATTATATAATTTTTTATTTTTATTTAGAGACAATAACTGCTCAAAAGTCAAAATTTTTAATCCGTTTGCTTCAGCCAACCATTACTCACGCAATATTTTTTGATTTAACGCACGACAACGAATCAACAATAAAAAAAAGATCAGCCTATGATCCACTGCCATCTTCAGCCGTAGTCGCTATGACTAACTCTGCCATCGGCTCGAATCGTGGTTACGATGAATTAGTTCCTCATCACATACACGTTGTTAATGAGTCGCGTCAGTATCGGGTTTGGAGCGATGAAGATAATGACGATAACCTATTTAAGCAATCTCTACCATCAGGTCATCTTAATTATAATTTAATTTAAAAAAAAATATTTTTCTAAATATCTTAATCGAACTTTTTTAATAATAAAAATTATTTGCTTTACAGTTGTTTCGAATAAAACTGGAATAATTGAGGCCAAAAAAGAATTCAATTTTCTTCACGAATATTTAGGCGAAAATGGATTCAGTCAGTCGTATATCGATCAGCGAGATGTCAACATAATTGCCGTCACTCGACATAATCCGGAGACACACGAATCTGTAATATTAGTGGCCAGAACTGCGTTTAAGCCGCCATCGGATCCATTGGCAACTGGAAATATAGCTCCGCTAACAATTGAAGGCATAATTGAACAAATTTTATTCGAAACTGGAATGAGTGGCACACCAGACAAAGTTTTTGTCGAAAACGCTGACTATATTAATGGATATCAAGAATTCAATGCGCCTATTCGTAGAAATATTTCAATTAACGAAAGTCATTTAATCGAATCAATTCACTCGAATGGCTCGAATGAGATTGTATTTTTCAATTTTCCGCCCTCTTCTGTTATAGCGTTTAAAGTTTCGCTTTCCGACTATCATCTGAACGCCATCAACAAAATTAAGAATATCGTCAAACAATTTGATGACAGCGAAAGCGAAATTAATTCGATAATCGGTGAGCTGTCTTTGCTCGACATCAATATAATATTATTTCGCTGCGATCACGAAGAGCGAGACGAGACCGGAAACGGCACGTATCAGATTCCGTCAATTGGTTCACTCAATTATTGTGGCATCGCTGGCGTTATGTACCACTTGAGGCATATTCGCACAAATAACGATTTGGGTAAAGATATATTCATTTTAATTGGCACTTTGGGAAAATAAATTACTGTAAATTAATATGTTTTTTTATTATGAAAAACAGGTCACCAATTGTGTGAAAATTTACGAAAAGGAGATTGGCTTACGAATTATATAGCGAACAGACTATCGTCACAAAAGAGAACTTCGCTTCTTTCTGAATGGTTATCGTCAGCATTTGAGCCTTTATCTCAGTTGCCTCGATATTTGATACCGCGTTACTTCGATGCCATAATTACTCCACTTTATTCTTTAATTTTGGATAGAGTTTGGTCGCTCTCTTCGATATTTATAAAGAATGGCTCACGATTTGCTCAATTGCTTACCTTAGGAGGCGTAGCACTAATTGGTGTGAACTCCACATCTCCACTGCCGCCACTTTCACCGAAAGTAACGAATAGTTCGACTAGTATTTCCACAATAGCCGCCGGTTTACCGCATTTTGCATCCGGATATATGAGGGTCTGGGGTCGCGACACATTTATCTCACTTAAAGGTTCATTTTATCTTTAAATTTATATAAATTTGTGTTACAATTAAGTTAAAAATTTTATGTTGAGAAATTTAATTAAACAGCAATTTAATATTATTTATTTATAACTTGATGATTGCTTATTTTATAATTTAGTAATAATTTTCATTATATTAATATTTCTTATTATAATCATTATTGACTTCAGGATTGCTTTTGTTAACTGGACGTAATGATGAGGCAAAACAAATAATTCTTGGATTTGCTGGAGCTTTAAGACACGGTTTGATACCCAACTTATTGGATGGAGGAATGAAATCGCGATACAATTGTCGCGATGCTGTTTGGTTGTGGCTTCAGGTGTGTATTTGTTTCATTTAAATCTAATTTCTTATATTTCACTTATTTGATCTGTTAGGCAATTAAAGATTATTGTTTGCTTACACCAAATGGTGTGCAATTATTATCACTTCCTGTCAGAAGATTATATCCTACTGATGATTCGCCACCACTTGTTAAAGATGATGAGGTCGTTGAGCAACCGCTTTACGATGTAATACAAGAAGCGTTGCAAAAACATTTTACTGGTATAGATTTTATTGAAAGAAATGCTGGAACTAGTATTGATGCGCACATGACTTATGAAGGTATATAATGGTATAATCTATTTGTAGCAATTCTTACAATGTATGCTTTTTTTTAATACACTCAACTAGGTTTTCATATTCAAATTGGTGTTTCCCGGGAAACGGGTTTTGTATTTGGCGGAAACGACAAGAACTGCGGAACTTGGATGGACAAAATGGGATCTTCTTCGAAGGCCAATAATAAAGGGCATCCAAGAACTCCGAGGGATGGTTCGGCTGTGGAAATTGTTGGTTTAAGTAAATCAGTTATAACATGGTTGGCAGATATAAATGATAAACTCGAGTATCCTTACGATGGAGTTTCGTCGAGTGATGGCACTAAACTAACTTACAGAGAGTGGGCTGATTTGATTCAACTTAATTTTGAAAAATATTTTTACATACCTTCTGATGACAACAATTCTCTTATTAATCGGCGTTTAATCTATAAAGATTCTTATGGCGCTACACATAAGTGGCAAGATTTTCAATTTCGGCCTAACTTTTTAATATCTATTGTTGTGGCTCCCGAACTCTTTGACCGCAATAAAACCATTGAAGCTCTTGAATTGGTTAAAAACACTTTGGTCGGGCCGTTAGGAATTAAAACATTAGATCCAAGGTTTCATACTATTTAAACACTATTTGTTTTATAAAATATTAATTAACACTTTAATTATTCTAATTTTAGTGACTGGAATTATCGTCCAAATTATGATAATAGCAATGATACCGATGATTACAATACAGCGCATGGATTTAACTATCATAACGGACCGGTTAGTAGTATTTGTCTTTTGCCATTGGCTATGCTTTTCAGCTTATTTATTTAAAAGTATTTAATTATTATAAATGTAAGTTTTTAATACTCATCCACTTTTGATCACTTTCGTGACTGTAGCTAAGATACATTGTATACATTGGACTTTTTAGAGTACAGTTGTTATAACCTTTTATTTAAAAGCACAATTTTATCAAGATAAGCATATAAAACATTTTTATATTTTCATAATTTGTAATACATGAGAAAATTTAATTAATTACTATAATATAATTAAAAATAGCGCGAAACTTATATTTTATTTAATAAAGGAATGGCTTTGGTTGATGGGATATTATTTACAAGCGATAATTAAATTCAATGACAATCTGAAAAATACTGCAATAGAAGTTCAGCATATATTAGCGAAACATTATGAATACATCGAAAATAGCGAATGGTATGGTTTGCCTGAATTAACTGATGCTGACGGAGTTAATTGCAGTTATAGCTGTCCCATTCAAGCCTGGTCTCACTCGACGTTACTCGAAGTTTTACATCTGATTGATTTGATTAATTTAGATTCTCTTGAATAATATATTTTATTGCGAATTAATATTGCAATTGTTATTTTTATTAGAAGGCAATAATTATAGAGAAGTTTATTTTATTAATTTAGAAATATTGTTAATTGAATTAAATAAATTTATTTTTTATTCTATATTAAACTAAAAATTAACAAATAATTAAGTAAATTCTGTTTAATGCAATCTAATATCACAATTCTTTTAATTGCGTATAAGAATCTAGTCTTAGTCTTAATCTAGTCTATAGTCTATATTTTGTTAATTTTTAAAAAGAATTTAATCAGTTTTTCTTTTTTAAACAGATTTTAAAGTTAAAGCGTTAAATATTTTATAACTGAAGAAAGTTATCTCTCCACTATGCAATATTTATCTTTTAAGTTATTTTTTTTGCTTATTTTTAAAACTATAGCATATTTAAATGCACTAATAATTGAAAATTTTAAAATAATTAACTTAATTCTAATTCAAGACATTAAAATTATTACTATTACTATTAAATGATGTTCTTTTACAATATGAGATCATAATTTTATATTACGGTAAGTTTGTTTCAAGAAATTATTTCAATACAGCCTGTATTAAAAGTAACAATTATTATTTTTTTAAAAAAAATTTAATAATATTTTAATTTGATTTTATTGTTTAGAGTTTTTAAATTTATTATTGAATAATAATTTGTAATATTTAAATTATTTTTAGCTAAAAAACTACTATATTTTAAAATATAGAGGTTACGAGATTAATAAGGGATTAATAAATATCTTTACAAACTTTGTAAATGATGTTATAAATAATGAACATTTTATAAATTCAAAATAGGTGGGACGCTATTTTAGTCAAAGTATTCAATCGGTGGGACATCAAAAGAAAATGCCTATGAATTGTTATTACATTTTCATTATAAAAAAATTTCAGTTTTTTAAATTTGGAATAACTAAATAAATGATTATTATAACTTGACATAAATAATAATTTTAGCCATTTATGCAGTAAAATTCGGTAAAGATTTTACTTTATACGAATGGTATTTATTTTTGGAGGTCATATTACTCTATTGTGACGGAACCCACAAATTATAGAATAATACAACAATGATAGCAATGATAGCTGTCAGCTATTTATTATTTGCTACTATAATATCATATATATCATGCTATTATATAATATCAAATTTGTGATATTTTCATTTTTATATGAAAATTATTTAAATACGAATTCGAATAC
This sequence comes from Microtritia minima, assembly GCA_034699355.1. Classification (NCBI taxonomy): domain Eukaryota; kingdom Metazoa; phylum Arthropoda; class Arachnida; order Sarcoptiformes; family Euphthiracaridae; genus Microtritia; species Microtritia minima. Next base: position 9,924 of record JAQIYA010002261.1, read on the forward strand.
TAAGTTAAGTTATTCAAAGTTATATACAGTTATTTAACATATTTGTTACAAAATATTTTTAATTAAATATTAATAATAATCAGAGTTAATAATTATTGTAAATATTTTTTATATTATATTATACAATATTTACAAATTACATGAAAGTGTAAAATTTTTAAAAGTTGGTATATAAAAAGTTTTAAAATAAAAAATTCACTATACATCAAACAATATCATGGAATTTAAACTTTTATTAATAGTTAAATGTTTTGTTAAAGGGCTGAAATCAAATATATCCAAAAAAAAGTACTCCACATGACTATAATTAAATAAACAATTATTTG
>JAQIYA010002262.1:0-10249 GCA_034699355.1 Microtritia minima
ATTTCTTAAGGAATTTTTGTCTAAAACCATATTTTAAATTATCTTAAAATCTATTGTGGAAAAATTCTGTTATGAAAAAGCTTTTATCATGCTTTATGGTGTCTTTTCAGTATACATCAGCGAAAATAAGAAACTATAGATTGACTAATTGTATTAAAGCCTCTCTTACGCCACGCAAACGCTTTGCTTTCTTAGAGTATTTGGTTTCTTAATATTATATTTAGACATTTTGTTTATTAGTTTCTTAATTTGTTTATAAAAAGATAGTTAATAAAAAGTATTATTATAAAATATATTAAATATATTTAAATAATTCATATTAAATTGCGCAATAAATGTATATCAGATAAACTGCGAGTCATTTTGCTTAATTCAAAGTATTTAAACTAAATTTTATTAATTTTTAAAAATATTTTTGAAACTAAATTGTATGTCACTATACAGTCTGTATAGCGTGAGTGGTATTAAAAGAGCTATACTTAATTCACTAAGAAAATGATGAAATACAAGACACTGACTATGATTCTGGTGCAGAAGAGATTGACTGTCTGCCAATCAACGAAGTAGAAAATTGAATATAGTTATTTAGAAAATTATCTTGAATTTCTTGAGTCAATATTAATATAATATGACAATTTACAAATAAGCTATTAAGTGAATGTAAGCCAAAGTTTAAAGTGTAAAATAGTACCAAAATTTTTTATTTCAATATTAAATTTCAAGTAGAGTTGGCAATAGAAGTAAGTTGCCGTGATTTTTCCTTCTTCACACGTTTTGATGTGTTTAGTGGTTGTCTCTAATCTATTCTCTGAAAATTTACTTTGCATGTGTTGTGCCTTTAAATGATTTAAAGTTTTTGTTTACATTCATTTAACAGATTACTTGTAAATTGTCACACTATACTTTAAGTGAATTTTACAGTATTACTTGTTTTATGGTTAGCTTACATTTTACACACATTTGTAAACCTATACTGACAACTAGTTTAAATAAAAGAGACATTTTTTTGAGTTAAATATCGTACAATAATGGATACTATTTTGGTGGGCATGGCATTTGTCTTTCTTTTGGGCAAAGGGGACAGTGTGTGATCACACTTAGATTACACGATGAAGAAAATCTTCTAAAAATATACGATTATATAGTAGATCGTAAAGTCAGTATAATATTATTTTTTATGTAAAATATTTACAAAGAATATTTTCTGTTATGCAATTGAAACCTCCTCTTTAACAAGTTCTGACAGGATAGAGAGTAATGTTAGTTATTTTTTCCACATTTGGACAGTTATTAATTTTTTTTATTAAATGTCAATAGTATTACTTTTCAGTATAACTTTAAAAAATAAAGGCGTTAGAAAAACGAATAATACAATGCCAACATTCGATAATATGTATTGATATCTATATATACAGTAAAAGTCCGGTATAGTGAATACCTTTATAGTGAATTTTTCAGTATGTATTAAGCATTTATGGTATTAGTTTTGATTTAAACTTTAAGCCATTAATTTTTGTTAATATTTATTTTGTTAATAAGACAACAAATTTTGTGTTAACAAAATATAATTTGTTAATTATTGTAAATAATTGTTTTTAAATATTTTGAATATATATTGAAATTTTAAAATTTTCTTTAAACTTAGATAGGTTTGATGATTTATTACAAAATATAAACTAATTTACATGTGAGCAAATTTTTTTCGCAGAAAATTAAAAGTTATTTTATGCATATAAATGAAAGAATTTTTTTAGCAATCAGGGAAAATATATGCGAGCTATTTGTGGACAGACATCGTATTTATCACAAACTAGTAGGAGGAATAGGATGACAGTAAATGCAATTTACGAGCTTAAGGCTAGCTGTGTACTAGAAGTAGAACAATAAAGAAGACAAAAGAAATGATATAGTGATGAAACGCGACACATCATTAATACACGCTATTACGGGTTTCATATAATTTAATTACAATATAAAGCTATATAAAGAATTTTATTCTCAATTTATTTATCGCATTTTAATATAATCTAACTTAATGTTGAGTCTCTCTCTCTCTCATTGCATTGCAAATGTTCAGATATTGTAATAAAAATCAAAAATTTAAATTACGTTTGTAAACGATTTGTAAGTCAATTATGTATAAGAGAAAAGTTTTGATAATAGCAGAGTAAAATTTTATTGTTTAGTTTAAGTTAAATTCAATTTTGCTAACATTTTCTCAAACATGAGTTTGTAATGTCTAAAAATAAACTAAAACTAAGCTTTACAAGAGTTTAACACAATTTTATCTTAATTCGTTCATTTGATAGCAAACAATATAAATAGTGAACAACTCAACGGGGAATAGGTATGTGTTGGCTAAAACTTTCATTATAAATGATGGTTTGACACTCGTTATTAGTGCCATTTTTAGGGTATTGCTAATGCAGACGCGTTTTATTAGTTTAGTTACTCACTAAGTGAGTAATTTACGCTAAATTATTATAGCGCTAACGGCCAAAAACGAGTAACCAAACACGCGAGTCTGTGTGCAGAGGCACACAAAGCCTGCTTTTTAACAGCGACTATATTTGCATTTTTTGCTCGTTTCTCTCCATATATACATTATTAACGTCTGTAAAATTTTATGAAATTAATTTGATTTGATTTGAAAAATATAATATTTGTAAACGTGATACTGCTTATTATTTTAAGATAATTGCAATTTTATAAAAAACAAAACAATGAATTTTATTTAGAAAATGTTTAAAAATCATAATTACCAATGAAAAACTCTTACAAACTTTTATTTAGACTTAAAGAAAAGACTTAGAATATAATTGGTATTTAATACTCTATATGCCCAACAAAATAAAAGTAAAATTATTTATAATTTAACTGTATTTTAAAAAAGACACCATTTAAAAATATTATTTTTAAAAATTAAAATGATAAAAATGTTAGCATTACATGAGATGTTGATTTCCGAATAACTTCATGTGAGCTGAAGAACATGAATTTATTGCTGTCAACTCAATTTGGTGAACCATTTGCCGCTAATATAAGATAGTAGTGCTGCTGAGTTTGAATTTATTTTACAGAAATTTATAGGAATGAGAATTATTTGGCTTATAAGAGCAAATAATATTTAGAAATTGCATATTGAAATGCTGAAGCAATGATGAAGACAAATACTCCATCAAATACCAGTGTAGTCATACATAATACATAGTCGATTATGAAAGATTTTCAAAATCAATAACATAATCCGTTAGATTTAAGTTGAATATTTAGTGGCGTCGAGTGAAACAGATTAGATCGGATGGTTGAATGTCAAATCGAAATAATGCCGCCGGCATTATAAGCTCCAATTCTTATCAATTTTATCTGCTCTAATGTTTAATATCAGAGTATTGATATTTCGAGTGAGTTTGCATTTTCTGCTGTTTGAATACAGCGTTGAATATAAGCGCTTTCGTGTTTTGGCAATTGATTGCGCAAACTTATTATGCGCTTAATAAAGCGTTGACCGTTTAATCAAAGTCGAAAAATGACTTATACTTCGGATTATTAAGAAAATATTTTTGCCAAAAAAATGATTCATCACTAAGAAATGGCGCAAAAGAATATTCCAAGCGTTAACTTATTTCATGCGTTTTGTAACCACAAATATTCTAATTGAAGACACACATTAATAAAGAATGTGTGTCTAAAATTAATATAAGTTAAATAAATGTTAAAATCTGTTTACAAATTCTGTTAAATACACAGTATTTTATTTTAATTTTTAAAGTTAGTTTTTGACAAAAGCTAAACTATAATATTTTCGAGAATGCCTGACTAAAAAATCTGTGATGTCCTGTCTCTTTGTACCACTTTCGGATAAAGTAAATGTATATGTGTTAAATTAACCATTAATGTTTGCAATGTTTTGCCAAATGTTTATTTAAAACATCTTTTTCAATAAAATTATTAGTTTTATTGAATTTATGCAAACTATTTATTTTAATATTCCTGATTTTAATATTCAAGACAAAAATTATAATTTACGCATAAATTATTGAATACGTTTCTTTGACTCACTCGACAATATCTTCAGTTCTTACGAAACTGAACCGATAAAAGGTGGTTAACTATACGACTTGTTTGCTGCAGTTTGTTCTGTAACTTCATCTTCTTGGAGAGCAGTCTTAGAGAAGTTTTATTTTGCATAATTGTTTCTTTTTGATATGAATGAACTGTTAATTGTTTTGTAATGTGTCTTTTCAAATGTGTTTATATTTTATATTAGGGAACTAAAAATTTAATTTTATCATTAATTTGAGTAAGTTAGTAGCTATTCGTAAAGTTGCTCATATAAAGTTAAAAAATTGAACATAAGTGCCAATATCTATCATGTCATTTATAATTCAATCTCACTTTCGATTTTATATGCATCTATAATGCTGACACTTTTTAAATTGAATTTAATCGATAAGTTTAATAAGTTTTAGCTAAAGTAATCTTTATTTATCATCATCTCTAGTGTAATCAGTAGTTAATGTGAAACACTTTTGAGTGACACTTGTTATCAGATTAAATTTAGGGTTTTTTTACAATATGTGAAGAATGATGTAAAAGACAAAAATTTTAAAGTGACAATTATTTTTTATTGTTAAAACATGTCCGAAATTAAATATTATAAAATATTATTTCTTTTCTTTTTGTAAATTCTTAAAAATTTCATTTTAATAAAATAAAAACAATTGCTATAAATGACTTTTTATTAAATTAAATTATTTTGATACTAATTAATTATAGTTTGTTGGTATATAAAATTATTCGTAAAAGTATGTAAATTTTCGATACTGAATGTAAATGAACACAACTCGCATAACTGTAATCGTCTCGACACTGCGATATACAGATCTTTTTCTTTTACCGATACACACCATTTTATCTTAAACAAGTAAATTAAGCTTCAACGCGTGGGTAGTATTATAAAGTGAAGCTTATAAGCATCATTAACTTGACTTTTTTTGAATTTTTTATTTTGAACACCATTACTATGAAGAAAATCTAATCGAGTGTGTCGACCACTTTGCGTAAATTTTTTACTTATTCAATAAAAGTTAAAGACATAAATGCGTTCATTATTTAATGCTCTCATTTATAACTTTATTTATAGATGAACTTCATTTATATTAATATGTATAATATTTATTTAAGATAAAATATTTTATTATATAAATTATAAAATTTTGAGCTTTTAAATGTTATAAAAAATTGATACTAATGCTATTTTAGTAATACATCAATATATTTAATAAAATTGTTCATTTAATTTATAATTTGTTATTAGCTTTTAATTAAATAATTTTATGCCCAATGAGTTTTAGTTTTATCTAAAATCAATTTAATTAAAACAAAATAAATAATAAAACAAATAATAATAATTTGATATTTAAAATTATTCGACTAAAACAAGATAATATTAATAAAATAATTAAAATAAAGTGTTGTAAGAATTGTTAATTACTATTTATTGTAAATTTTCATTTAATAAAATTTGAAAATTTTTAAATAAATTCTTATACAAAATTATTAACTTCTCCATACTCGAACGCCATCCTCTATAGATGTCAGTCAATATAAGTTAACTAAAATATTTAATTTGTATTAACAAACTCATTAAATTTACTTATAAAGAGCAAAAGACAAAAAAAGCTTCTTTAATCTAAATATACTTCATTTTTAGATTTTACTCATTAGATTTAAAAAATACAACCATTTTTCATTTTTATTTCAATCACGATTAAATTTTATCGTATATTAAAAACCCATAATTGAAATACAGGTTCTGTATTTTAAATTGTATTATAAAATTATATAATGAATTTTTGTTATAAAGTATTTAAATATAAAATTTTATAATGAAAATATAATTTATTATAAAAATATATCAATATTTGCAATGTTTATGGTATTATTCTTTTATACTCTTTAATATAAAAAGTAAATAATATCAAGAGTGAAAATTTTTGATAATATTCTTTTTGTTTAATTAAATTATATTTTAAAAATATTGGTAATTAAATTAAATGCCTAAATCTTGCAAACCTAATACAAGTGATAAAAGAATAGAAAATGTGAGTTATAATGGGCTTAAAACAACAAATCTGCGGTTCGACTGTTTGAAGTGAGCTCTAAACAAGTTCGCAATCAGAACAAACGCATGTGTTTATGTGTTTACATGCGATGAATCGAGTGATGAAGAGTCAGAACAAGGCTTTCGAGTTCAATGAATAATTAAAATCATTTGCGAGTGACACTGATCGAGCTTTAGGGCCATTTTAACTAATTTAATCATTCAATTTGGGTTTTGTACAAATATTTTCATTTTTGACATATTTCTTCTTACATCTCGATGCAAGCCTTTACTTATTAGTTTGGAGTCACTATTAAAGATAGCGACGATTTTTGTTTGAGATATGCAGCCATTTATCTGCGCTAAATTACAGTAATCATTGATTCTTAATTAATATTTTGTAAATTATACTTTATAAATAATATATTTTACTCATGAGATATTAGAACGTATGCAACGTATGTAAGTTTTACTTATGCCTTGCAATGGTTAATAAAAACATTATGAAATTGCAATATTATTATTTATATTCAAGTATTAGTAAGAAAGGAAACAGAAAAGTAAGAAAAATAAAAGTAGGTTTGCATCTGTGTCTTCATATTGATCGGTGTGCCAAAGATAAATGAGAGGAGTAAAGGAGAAGGGATTGAAAGTGAGAGTTGGTCTGCGAGAGGGAGAGAGAGAGAGAGAGAGAGTCAATGTTGTCTAAGAATAGCGAAAGTAAGAGAAGCACAAATAAAAATAAATGAATAAGACAGGGAAGGAATAAGAAAAAATGAAATAAGTGAAAGTTGGCTGTCAGTGTGATCACCATTGTCTGGTGAGGCGCAAAAATTATACTTCCATCTGAGATTAGGCTCTAAAGAGTGCCGAATGAATACAAAACAATAGCTCACTTCCATACATTTACTCAATAGCTGTCAATGAGAAAATATAAAGCGAATTATTTTCTCTCTATCACTAGTCAGAGCTTATGTTGATTATCAGCGTTCACGTGTATCATCTTTAAGAAATTCAAAAATGCCTTAGCTTTGAAAAAACCTATGAAATAAGTTACGTTATATTTTTTTTATATCGATTTAATAATAAGATACAAATCACGTTCTCATAGATTTTTTTGTTAAAGTTTTAAAATTTATTATTTGAAAAACCTAACCAATTGTGAAGCTTATGAAACTAAGGTTAATTTGCATTAATGTTTTAAAATTTTAAAATTCTAATATTTATTTTGAAAATTTAAAATGTAAAGTAGTCTCACTTAGACATACTAAGAATTTACAAGTTGAAAATTTATTGTGTTAATTAAATTTAAGGGAAAATTTTATTAAACCACATTATTCTCTGCTTAATTCTGTACAAGACTGTAGAAGTGTAATAAATTTCTTATGAAAATTATGAAAAATGGAGCTTTTTTTCTCGAAGATTCTACAATTTTTCTTACATTATTAACTTTATAAAATAAATTTGCACTTTTATTAAAAGAATTGAATTTGAAATAAACCTTTAGAATCATTTGTCATAAAATATATATAAATAGCAAATTTAAAAGTATTCTTGCCATTAAAACCTTAATGGAAAAATTAATTCAGATGTAAACTTGTGTTTTAGGTGTTTGGCTAAAGATGTAAATAAGTATTGTATAAGCAATAATAGACGTAAGATTATTTGTTTTGAAAGGAACATTCAATTGTTCATCAATAGTCATCTTACGGCATCTCTTTGATCACAAGTAGTAAATTTGAAAATAGCAAATGATCAAAAGGTTAATACTTGTAAGAAATTGATAAATCGAACATTTTTGATTATTTAAAATTAATGTAATAGCTAAGCAAAAATTAAAATATTGTTAAAGAGTTAGATTAATAATATTATAAAATAACTAAAAAATTTAAAGCTCGAAGCGAAGCAAATGCTTACATATAAAGAACATTTTCTTTTCATATGTCACACCTAATTGTTTATAAAATGAAATCATTAATTAACAATAACGCTAACATTTGCTTTTAATTTATGAATTTAAAACAATTTTAATAATGAATTTTATAATCAATGTTTATAACTGATTAAAATAATAGTGTGTGAGTGAAAATGAAAGCGCGAATAATGGAGAGAATGAGAATTAATGCGAGAGAAAAGGCAGAGTATAAGCATTATATGTAAAACTGTACGAAAGGAAAGGAAGGACGAGAAACATTTCAATTATGAAAATTCAGTTTTAAGTGGCGTAGCATTTTGTAAGGCTAGTTAAGAATATAAATATTTCTTTTAATTAATTTCTATAATAATCTTAATTTTATTTATGAACTTATCTTAAAACTTAAAAATACATAAATAAAATATAATTCTTATTACAAATGTGATTCTTATTATTCTGTAATTATCTCTTATGAAATGCCCAAATACTGCATTAAAATGTATATTATAATACTTTTTTTATATTATGATATTTTATGGATTTAAAATTTAAATAACAATGCTTAAGATTTGCTTTAATATAATCTTAATGTGATTTACATTTTATTTATTCTGCCATAAATTATCATTCATTAAATACTACATTTTAAAGTCAAAAGTTTACTTTACTCTATTCAATGAAAGACATTTGAAATATTCAAATGAATATATGATAAATATTTCAAAAAATTTAAATCTTGAAATTAGAAAAAATGAAATTTATATAAATTTATTATATATTTGTATATTTATTTGCATTGATATATATGTTGTGCCATTTTTATAGAGAGCTATTAAAATATAAAATTAGAAAAACAGTTGTGATTTATTAAACACGTTTCGTTATTATGTAATAAATCAAAGTATTTAATGGTTTTAAACTAAAAGCCAAATCGACTAAATTCATACTAATAAATTGTTATATTTTCATTCATATTTTAATTTTTGTAATTTATAAAAAATCCTTTATGTTATAAATGATACTTTTTGTCAACAAGTTCTTGATTATTCATTAAATAAAAAACTGGATAAACTCTGAAATTTAAGATTAAAAAAAATTGATAATAATTAAATGTAAATGTTTTCGTCAAGAAAATTAAAAATTAATAAAATAAATTAATTAAGAACTAAATCGGAAATTTACCCTAAATATGCGACGAGAGCCCGCGGGCTATCGAAGAAAAAACTGAATTTTTCAATAAATATATATAAACTTATTCTAGATATCTCTAATATTCTATTCAAAGCCATCAAATTCTTAAGCCATCAAATGCTTATTCAACATAGAATGCGTCAATTATGTCACTATATTGCTGTAGAAGAGGATACAATAGATTATCTTCACTATTAATTAGAGAATCCATTACTTGATTTTAGTGCGGGCCATACATGGGGTGCGGGCTATCGTCGCATATTTAGGGTATATATTTTTTATTTTTTAAATATTCATTGTCATATTCATATTTTCAATGTCATTATATCTATTAGAAACTATTATAGATTTTTAAATCTTAACCTTTTAACGTTATAACTTTAATTTATCGAAATAATAAATATATATATATGTGTTACAAGTATTAATCATATTCTAAAGTATTCATTATTATCAAATTACATATGTATTAGTTGTCTAAAAAAATTATAAATCTGTTAAAATTAAATTATCATTTAAAAATTAATTAAATAAATATTATTATATAAATTAAAAAGAGTATATCTGAATACCAAAGTAATAAACACAATTCAGTTAATCAAAAAAAAAAAACAACTTAATCTTAACTAAACAATTTTATTTTTTGTTAATCGTGTAATTAGCATAGTATTGTTTAGCGTGGAAGGCAGACATTGGGGAAATGCATGCTTAATAGTATAATTGTCTTAATACCCTTTTTGTATTAACTTTTTGATCGGTAACTAATGGGAAAAAAACAATACATCACAGTTAATACTTCGTCATAAACTTAAGCTCAACTCATGTCTTCATAAATTATTTTAAAGTTTGAAATTGTGTATATGTTTATATAAATTTTTGTTATAAGTTTGATTTAGTTCTTATAATTTTGGTAACATTTGTTAATTTGGGAACAAAAATTAAATAAAGTTATTCACGATTTCATAATGAAATATGATTGACTACACTATATGTTGATATGCTGAGCAATTTTTTGGTTAAAATAGCTTAAAATATGT
>JAQIYA010002263.1:0-10245 GCA_034699355.1 Microtritia minima
TGATTTCTTATTTTTCCAGAAATTATTGCATTAATGGATTAATATCGTTAGTTCACTAAAAATGTTTTTTTGCAGATGTTTAAAATTATTTTGTTTTGAAAATCTTTTTATGGATTTCATTTGAGTTTTGAGCATTTTCTTAATCGATCAAAAGTTTTATGTTGACAAGTGATATTAAAACATTTATACTCAGGAGTAAAAAAGATATTAAATTTGAACATTTCTTATGTTTAAACAACAATAATTGAAAAATTAAATACTTGATTGACAGTTGGAGCGACTGAACAGTGTTTAAGCAATTCTTGGAGATGTGAAATCGTATAATTAGAAACACCGATCGACTTAATTAATCCTTCTTTATGCAGATCTTCCAAATCTTCATAACTTTGCTTTCTTAACACGGAATTGTTTGCATCTTTAGGATCTAAATTTCGAACTCCAGGCCAATGTATCAAAACTAGATCGAGATATGGTGTCTTCAGGTTTCGCAGTGAACGCAAAACGCTTTCACGACATTTTCCTTTTCCCTGATCGCCAGGACCTACAAATTAAGTTAAGCTTTCATTTTAATCAAATAATAATGCTCTACTGCTCACTGTAATGCAAATATTGAATGCTTAATTGAATTAAACGCAAACATTTTAAATCAATTAATCTATAAGCGGTAAATGAACACTAACCGACTTTAGTTGTGATAAATATTTCTTCTCGTTTGAGCGCGAGTTTGTCTAAATTTTCAATGACTTGACCAATAAATTCTTCATTCATATAAACTGAAGCCGTATCTGAATGTTCACAAATTATATTTCAATTGCTATAATTATTTATTTATCAATATATGCAAAAAAATGTAAATTTTCAATATCTTTATTTAAAATATTATTATTATTTTAAAGAAAAATATATTTTTTATATGAATTTATAAATTCATCACCAAAATCGTGACATCGAGTCATTTAGTAAATTGATTATAATTTATATGCAATATAACAGCAAATTTTTATTTCTAATCCAATCTTATATGATTAAGAATAAACAAATTGTTTAATAATCTGTAAAATGGTTTGAATACCTATCATACGATAGCCAACTTTGAGGGCTTCGGTCACCACTGATTTACAAATGGTTTCATCTTTTATCAAATAAGTGCCGACTATTGTAATGCAAAAAATGTAATTCATTAATAATAACAAATTTAAACATTAAACAATAATTACAGCCGATTTTTGGTATTTTCGATCCGTTATTAAGAATGAATTGCATTATAATTTGGTTGGACTCGAACTTCAATACTAAACAAACAGAAAGTTATGAAATATGAACACAATTGCATAGAAAGTATAAAACACAACAAATTTGCGTTTGCATGAAGTGCTGCCACAAAAACGTCGTCCAATTCAATAATTGAATACTTGGTATTTGAGTGAGTGTTGAGTTGAGATAATATTTCTAATATTACATCATATTATGATTTAATTATTGCTGCACTCATTATTACTAAAAATAATTGATAAGACGCCTGGTTTTGCGTAACTCTCAGATAGAAGTCTGTCTGTAAACTCTTTACTTAAAATACTAGCTTACTATTGGTTACTACTATTTAACTGTTTTGACAACTTGTTTATAGATTTGATTATAGAATCTGTTTGTCCGTCTTTAAACTTGGACTTTTAAATTATCAAAGAAGATATAAATTGGATATTAATGTTTAAAGAAGTTATTATAAACTTGTTTTTTAAAGAAATTCTTTTAATTATTTCTTTTAGAGTAATGTTTGTTCGCTAAATTAGTGAACAGTTAGTTAAGATTGTACGCTTCAAAACGTTTAATGCTTCTAAACAAGTATCAAAAGTAGTGTAAGACTTACGTTGACTTTCTGCATGAGTACGTCATATTTTGAAATATCGAGTATTAGAGTAATAGCAAATTAGATAATTTCAAATAAGCCAAACTCGCACTTTTACATACTCGAAATTATTGACCAAATTTTCATATTACTATTTTAAAGTTTTCACGCATTCATAAATTACTGAACTGTAAACTCAGTGAAAATGTATTGTATAATTAGAGTAAAATTTTAGTATAGAGTTAAATTAAACGAAGCGATTCGAAGAAAGGATGTTTATTTGAATATCTATTTAATACTATTGAATTATTATCATTCATTCAATGCGTCAAATTATCACATTCTTAAGAAAACAAATTATTCATTTAAAATATTATAGACTTATGTATATTAAAAATTAATAAGAAATATTAATTATAATCGATATAAATTTTATTATAAGATTTCACAAATAAATAAGTCTTTTTTTAATAAATAGCAACATAAAATCATTTAACAAAAAAAAGTAATGAGAAATTAATTCTTAAATTCTAAAACAAATTCTAAAAAATTGTAGATCCAATTGTGTTTCACAAATTCATAAATAATTCTATCAAATTGAAAGGAATGTAACGTAAATAATAGTATTTCCTAAACTAAAAACACCAATGTTTTGATGGGTTTAAATACTTTTTCATACTGTTTAACTTAAAAACTCCACTTATTATTTAACCATAAGATAAAAATAAGGCACAAATTGCTGGAAAAATATAAACTCGAGAATTCTTAAGCTATTGAAGTCGTATATTGTAGATGTGACGTGACTTATGTTGAAGTTATGAGCAATGAAATGCAATTAAATCGATAACAAAAACGGATAACAACATTGCAATGGACTCGCAATTATTAGGATTCGTCGTCGATCTCGTTGTTCTCCTCATTGGTCTCGTGCTTCGATGCCTGCCATTTGAAATTGCTATTCATAGTCCATTTTTGCGAACGCTTGCCATTACAGCGTTTCAATAGAGGCAAAAGTGCATCCTTTTCGTGGTCAGCCTTTTCCAAACAGAGACCAGTGTTTTTGTGAACAATTATTTTATTGGAATCATTGTAATCCCACATTTGATTTCCTCCCATTCCGTGGCATCGAATCAACTTAACGGGAGTTTTTCCATCGGAAGCGTCTAAACAATTGTCGTCCGACATTATTTGCTTTCGTTTGGTGTACGCGAACACTTGATTGCCTCCGAGACCATGACATGGACTCATCGCTACATTTTCTCCGCTCTTTCTTCCATACGTATCTAAACAATTATTATTGTCTATATTTCTAATTTCTCCGAGAGAATAGTAATCGAGAGGCATTTGACTTTCGGGATATATGTTTTCCAAATACCATCGAAAATCTATTTTATAAAAGAATAAAATACATTTTATACAAAAATCTATATATTTCTCGATATATTTCTTAAATTTATTTAAGGTAAGCATTGCTTATTAAGCAATGTTAAGGGACATACCGTGACATTTGAGATCATTTCTGAGCCTTTTTCGAGGTTCAGTATCGCCTCTATCAATATTTTTTGCGGCAGGATTTATAGCGTAATAAAATTCTTTCCAATCGTCGAGCCATACATCAGCCAAACGCGCGTTGTTATGGTTAACTATTTTACTCGTTCCGCCAGGAAATGTGTAAGGAGTGGACTTTCGAAACACGTGTCCCACATGAGAACACGTTACGATCTCTAGCGTTCCGCCGCACATCCAAATTCGGAAACTCAATTCTAGGTTTTCTCCGCCCCATATATCCATTCCTTCGTCATATTTGCCCAACAGTTCAAAATATTCGCGATCGATAGAGAACAGGCCGCCGGCCATCGTTGGGGTTCTAAATTAGTTGTCAATGATTTGATATAAAATGCAAACAACAAACAAAACCTAATTGAATCAATACCTAACAGGCAATGTTCGATCATTATTCCTCCTATCGAGCTCGCGCTGAGGAACGCGATACCTAACGATGCACTCAATATAGTATAATAAGAAAACAAAATAAGTAAAAGAGTAAATACCATCTAAAATTCAATTTCCAGTTGAAACCACCCCACGTCATGTCAGATGCGGGTATGTATTCAAAATTATCATCACTTATCACATCAATTATAGGACAAACAACTCGCGTTCTAAAAATAATATAGCGTTAAATTATTTTATGTAAATATACATAATTGAAATTATGAATAAAATTCAAAATAAATTTAATCAGAATCATACTTCAAACATCAAAACACTTCAGACATGTGCTTGATCTGGGATTACATCATTTTGTTCTACTATATCTCTAAACCTTCTCTAGTAATTCAATTCAAGACAAACATATATTAACCTGTCTTTGACGAGACGCGATAATAGAGGTTCGAGCCAGCCTTTAGTACATTCACAGTGCGCATCAAGAAATGTAATCACTTGACCTGTGGCTTCGGCCGCACCGATCAATCGCGCGCGTATAAGACCGGATCGCTTTCCAGTTCGCATCACTTTCACGGGTACTACTAATGTTGATACGTAGTCTTCTAACTTCTTTCCGAGATAATCTAAATTTTTATGAATAACAAACAAATCCAATTAAACCAAAAAATATTAAAGAATAATAAGAAAGCATAAGCATTATTACAATCAAAAGAAACAAACATTGAGGCACTCAGTTATATAAAGTTAACTGTGAATTATGTTTGATTTTAATATTATATTTATGATTATTTTAAATTTATTCGAGATATAAAAGATTTAAGATTTCACAATTATTATTTACTGAAACTTTAGTTAATATAAAAATTAAAGACAATAAATAATTAAGTAATTATAACTGTTATATTTTGTTTATGGATTTTCAGGCAACAATTGAAAATAATTAACTTCAAATTAACACTATAAATAGCAGTCATCTTATAATTGAAACTCGATGGCTGTGATTCGACAAATCTATCATTAGATTTAGGATGAAAAATAGGTTAACTCCGAATCGTTACCTCTTTCACTGGCGTCATCGACTAAAATGATTTCTTGAATGAGTGTTCGCGGAGATGTGCGTATAATGCTGTGAACTATTTCATATTTTATGAGTCAACTATATTCAAACAAAAATGAGCAAAAGTTGTTACCCGTGCGTAGTAATGTAGACCACGCTTCGTTGTGAAAGACTATGACGATTGATGTGGAAGGAAGAAGTCGGGGGTAATGTTTTGCTTTACATCTATAAGATAAGCATTCATAGAGTGACATAGAATAAGAGTGAAGAATACAATAAATGAACAAAAGAGTTACCCATTGATGCGCACATCAGGAAGAGACCTGTTTAAGGCAATCCTATCACTCGCTAATAAGTTAAACTGATTTAACTTAAACTTTTCATTCTTAAGCTCTTCTTCGTCTTTGCCGATCACGACTCCCTTCCCATTCTCTCCCAACCAATTCGATGGATTCGACTTCAGAACTGTATGCATGACAAGCACAAAACAAGTCAAATGCTAGCGAAATGAAAGCAGCGATGACTCACCCGCTGGTGTCCACACTTTCAACTGTTTCGATGTGTAATGAGGTAATGAATTGTTGAGAGTGTCGTACCGATGAAATGCTAATTTAGTGTTCACACTATTCTCACTATTATCCGATTCAATGTAGTCATTGTTATCACTAATATCACTATAAAACGCGTTTTGCTTCGTCTCTCTATGGTTACAATTGATGCTATGACTGCTAAGACAGTCCATGTAATACATTATCACACAAAAGCCGAATATCACCCAAACCAGTGAAGTGATTAACATAATGCGAAACGTGTGCCATCGAAGCGTATGTATTCTTACGCTCATCTTATTGAGTGAATGCAAACTGTGCTAACAATCAATTGCACGCCAACTAACTGTTTGCCGCTAATGACGCGCTAACATTGAAATGATGGGCTCAACGAAAGTGTGAAAGTGGTGTATGAAAGTAGGAGTGAGTGGCGAACAGTGAACGAGTGGCCAGACGTGAGTGTCTGCCAAAACCAGTTTCTCGACACGTTCTCGCAGTCGGCGATCACAACACGATTCGAATTAGTTAGTGGTGGATGTGTTGGCAGACAGACAGACGATCGCGACTCTTCTCAATAACGTCACTGCCATTAATCATTCGCACTCACATGCGAACGACTGCTCGGCCAACAAGTGAGAGATGTGTCCATCAATACAGTATCACTAATACTGTATACCTGGTGTGGGAGTGATAGTCATAGTCATAGTTTTGCGTAGTGAGCAGTAGTGGCAGAGATAAACATTGGCTGATGTGGAATAACAATGTGTGAAAGGGATCGTTGTGTGATCGCGATTGAACTGCCGTCACAGCTATAGTCACAAGCATAGCAGCACTCGTCCAATAGGGAGCGTGTGTGGCATTGGTTGGCATTTGTTGACCTTAGAGTGTCTTCAACTTTATTTCAGTACTTCAACAAAATCGATGTCATTTCTGCGCTCAATTGCTTTTTTCGATTCATTTTTATTTATAGCCAAATAAGTATTTAACTAAATTGAATGCTAACTAATGGTGTGTGTATTGAGTGGCAAAGCGTGTGCAACACAATCGATAATGCATTTCTATTTTTATTATTAGTTGTTATTTTTAGTTAACTACAAATTAATTTCAAATTATCGATTGAATCAAACTTTTTTCTTAATATAAAATTCGAGACCAAACTTAACACTTTTGTAGCACTTGTTAATCCATGTAATAATTGTTTATGCAATGCATGTAAAGCTACAGTAAAGCTTCAAATGAAAATCATTGACATTTGAAAATGTTTCAAACCCATCAAAATCATTGTAATCATTACAAAATTATTACATAATTTGTGTAAAATTTAAATCAAAGAACTGACGATCCGTTTTTAAATAAACGTGATTTTTGCTGTTTATTTCTGTGTTATGTAACAATTTTGTTATGCATTTTTACATGACATAAATTTATGAATATCTGCATAAATAATAAAATGAAACATATAGTCATAATATGAACATATTATGCGAATATGAAAGTGTTAATCCTTAAAACAAATTATAAGAAAATTTTAATTTTGTTGATATGAATTAAATGCATTAATTCATTAACTCATTTACCTGTAGTCTTGTGTGCATCAAGTAAGTCATGTGTATTCATGGACAGTGCAAACAAACAAAAATAATTATTGTTTAATCAAAGTATTTGCTTAGCATTTGGGCGTCGGGTGTCTAAGTAAACAATTATTGTTAAAACCTAATGATTTAATTTTTAAAAAGTCTAATCGCTTATAAAAGAATATAATAATTGTATTTATTGTAATTTACAATAATTGTATTCCTAATTAATTATTCAAACTTTAAGCTCAACTAATTACTAAACTCTAGAATAAAATCATGCCATGCAGTAGATTCAGGTTTTTAAAAAAGTCTTCGAAGTACTATTTAGTCAAATTCTAAATTGCATTATATTTTATGATCAAATATTTTCAGCTAAAAATTTTTTCTGATCGAAATTTTAATGAATACATGTTGAAAATAAAATTTAAAGCCATTTATAGATTTCTATTCTCATATTTTTCTTAATATTTATTTAAAGTTATATTTCTTAATATAACTTTAAAAATGGACATTTAGTTGTCCAGTTTTTTATATGTACTGCACACGGGATTAATACGATCAAAACTGTACAATCGATTGCGAGACTAGATGTCTGGTAAGAGCACCAGAATATGTGCCATAATTTGAATAAACAATATGCAAATTCTGTTGCATATAATTAGTTTGGATTTGTTGGCGAAATGGGTCGTTCGCTATCCGATCATAGGAAGCAAAAGCGCGTCTAAACTTTGAGAGACATGTAAAACTAGATAGTAATCTTATTATCTATTTTGAAGCCTATATAAATTAATTCCTAAAATAAATAAAAGTTGAAGAAAAAACAATGCAAGTTAGTTAACGATAAAGAGGAGGGAGAGAGAGATTGGGAGATAAGAGAGCTTTATTGTGAAATAGAGTTTCCTAATGTTTTCTACTTAAGATATAAATTATATAAATATAAACTAACTTTATTTAACTTTTTAATTCCCGCATTCACTGTTCACACAATGATTTATTTATTTTTATTTAATAATTAAACTTTTACTAATTCAGTGGTGCACCGGTTAAAGGACATCGCTTAGCAAACAATAGCTGAGATCAAGTAAAGAAGCTATTGCTAACATATATTGAGCTCTTCAAAGCTCTTCAAAGTGAACACCTTTATTAGGACATCATTATTAGGTGCTAATGTTGCCAAACGAAAATTGCTTATATTTATATTTTTAGAGACCTGTTGTGATGCTAACTGTTTGATTATTCTTTACTATTATAGAGCGATAGACAGGTTATTACGTTATTGATATAACTTCTTCTATTGTTAACAGTTACTGTTACTTATTTATTTTGAATTCATCAAATGATTATTATGTTCAGCTGTTATGTAAAGAAAATAAGGGCACATAAATTTAAATTATTATTTTTAACTTATTGTTGTAAAAAATAGAAAGTTCTATAGCATTCATCACAAAATACTCATATCATAAGCTTTGAGTATTAAACTTTGATTTTAATTCATTATGGAATGTATTTTTGATGATTTTCGATATAAATATAAAATATAAATATAAAATTGCTGAACAAAAGCACTTTCATTTAGAACTTCAGTCGTAGTTTGATATCTTAAAGACATGATTTTTCAAAATAATCATGCTTTTTAGGCATATATAGCTCTCATTTATAGCTGCGATACCATAAAAAGATCTTATTTATAAATAATGATTAATGAATTTATATTTGTTTAAAATGTTAGTTCAACAACAAAAGAAACTAATGAGCGAATTGAGTTTGAAATTAGAATTTAAACCTATTTTTAATATCGCAAATTTTTGATTTTCAGGATTTTTTCAATCGAATAATAGGATTTTTCAAGTAGACCTCCATTAAGTAACTTATAGTTTCTTCAATTATTGCAAGTTTCTTATTTTGATTTAATTTTACTATATTCTAGTCTTGTATTAAATTGTTTAAGAAATTATATTAAATAATATAATTTCATGGGCAAGATATGAAGGTCTAGGGGCTCTAAGCTAAAAAATTAGAGGGGGGTCTAAAACTCGGCGGATTCATGAGAATTTTTTTTCGATATTAAGAAATATTCCCTTGACCTCCCATTTCCCTTGACCCCCCTTTTCTCTTTTTCCCTCGACTATTTATTCGGGACCCCCGAACTGGCCACACCCCTCGACCACCTCGAACCCCTACGGCACCTTTCAAACCATGCTGGTCACGAATATGCCACTGGCCAGTGGGGTAAGTCTGGCCAGTTCCGAGTCTATAGCGAGACAAACAAACATACTTATGGATATTATATATTTTATAGATTTGCTACATTATAGTGAATTAACGAAAGATTACTTTTTCGGCTAAATTGTTCAAATTGGTATGAATTCTGTTGGATACGAATTTTCTTGTCTTTACTTTTAAATTTTAAGTATAAATGTATGTAATTCTTTTAAGATATTTTATATGAATTGAATAAATACGAAAATCATGAGAGCGTTTGGCATTCAGTGAAAATAAACTCTAATTTAACGATTCTCTATTAATATGCATATCTATTCTCTTTCTATAGTTTATATTTTTAAATAATTTTTTAA
This sequence comes from Microtritia minima, assembly GCA_034699355.1. Lineage (NCBI taxonomy): Eukaryota > Metazoa > Arthropoda > Arachnida > Sarcoptiformes > Euphthiracaridae > Microtritia > Microtritia minima. The sequence goes on from JAQIYA010002263.1 coordinate 9,555, forward strand.
AATTTATTCGTTAAATAAAATAATAAATTTTATGTAAATATTGATTAGTTATAATATAATGAAAAAACGTTTATTTAATTTGAATTATAAATATGAGAGAAATTATATTTATAAACAACATTATATTCATTAATTCTTTGATTTATAAGTGTTTTGGAGCACTTTTTATAAGGCTGTCTATTGTCGGCTTAATTATGTCCCTTTTAAAAATGAACATTTTAGTTAACATTTACGACATTATGAAATCACTTTTGATACGAATATTGTACGCAATTCTTTTTGTCATTGAAGTGTCTAAAATTTTCTCATTTAACTCAAATCAAAATATCTTTTGTTTGGCTGATCTTTCGATGTGTTTCAAAGATTATCATATCACCAATTTTATGCTTTACGAGTTTAGCCTTAATGGTAAAGCTATGATCGTAAGTAAAGTTTTGATCGGATGACTATGAACTCTAAAATTGGCCTTTTTCTGGTCGACCATCAGCAGTGGATAATGAAGTATTGCGTGACAGCATTGAATCCGATGCACACCAAACTACACACGATTTTGCAAAGACTTATTTATCATAATTGACTGTCCGACCATTTTCGCCAGTTTTGAAAGACAAAATAAATTTATATGCATCTGCATATAAATTTCATATGCACTTCCATATGCAAATTAGCATATGCTAAACCACAAAAATTT
>JAQIYA010002264.1:0-10243 GCA_034699355.1 Microtritia minima
AAAGGCAAGCAGAGTTTATTATACTCATTACACTCATAGGTAGAGGTAGTATTGGTAGTGGTATTTTGGCTAAAGTTTGGCACTAATGCCAAACTTTTGCTGAACTCAACACTCGTGATATTTATAAACTTTTTTGAACAAATTAATTGATGGTATGTGTAGCTCTTTATTATTTGCGCTAAAAAAGATAAATATTTTGTGGGCGCACACGAACTGAGTGTAATGAATAGATAATTGAAGTGCGACTTCACCAGAGTTGACACTTGAAATTGAGGTACAAAACTGGCATAAACTAACAAAAATAGAGAGACCAAAACAGAAATCGGCACTCAATTGGCATATGTTTATGATTAGCGTTATTATGATTTGTTGGGACAGTGATCGACTGCGAATTGTCTGAATGGGGAGAGTGGTCGGAGTGCGACGCCGAGTGCGGATTAGGGACGATGTCGAGGAGTCGGAGCGTCAAACGACAGCCGCAGAACGGGGGCCGAGAGTGTCTCGAATTGCATCAGAAGAGGGGCTGTCATGGGCTGCGATGCGAAGTCAAGGCTCACGACAAGACCTTCAGAGGTGAGTGAATGCCAGCCAACAGGGATTGCACTCAAACACACTCTCTGTGCCACTACTTTGAAATTGTTGGCAGTTTTGAATTACCATTAGACCAGAATATGGCAAATATTTTCGCCTTTTCTATTGAATTGAACAGTTAATAAATTGAAATCTTTCGCTTTGTGGTGCATAATTCAAAGGCAAGAGAGGGAGTCGTAGAGTCGCACATAACAAGTGGGGAGTCTTGAGAGGAGCAAAGAGATGAACAGAGTTTTCAAGTTATGATATTTAAACTTTATTTATTTATTCATCTTCTTCTTGAAATTTTTTTTAGAAGACTTATGTCGTTAAATTAATTATAGTCAAAGGTTAAAAAAGCCATTAGATTAACATTAATGCATTAATAATAATCAATGTCAGTCAAATACCTCGACTGCTTTGCCGAATGTAATTGCGGGCCTCAAATGCCAAACAACACATACGTAAGAAAGAAACAAACCAAATGTTTCTTTCTTTTCACACTCTCTCTCTCCTCTCTCTCTCTCCCTCTCTCTCTCCCTCTCTCTCTCTCTCTCTCTCTCTCTCTCGCGTACGCGAGTCAAGAAGTAATGAGAGAAACAACTTTGAATTATGACTTCAATTAGCGTCTCAAGTCGAGCAAAATCATAATTTGGTACGAATTCGTTCAACAGATGACAGAATTGCTCAAAATTGTTCGCAAAGCGAGAGTTCTTCGCACGAGAAATAGCGCACTAATAATAATTGAGACGTCTTCGCACTCATTACTATCCCGTGCTATAAATCAAAAGCTCTGTCAGTTTTAGATCATCGCATTATAATAATTATTTGATGAATTATGGTTATTATTCACTTGAATTTTGCTTTTCTATAATTTATGCATTTCAGGAAAGAGAGTTCAAGTAAATTCATGCACACGAATGTTATGTAACTTTGAATTAGTTTTGTGTACGGCATAGATAGTGAATGCAATCGTTTTTATATTGTTATCCTAGTTTGTCATAATCTAAATTATTTCAAACTAAATAACAATTTAGGTAAGAGGGAGAGGTGAGGGTGGAGAGAGTGAGAGACGTTCAGATAGTTATAACTTACGTGTTACTTAAACGTATCATTAAAAGCAATAATGTGCTCACTATTATGCTTAGGTATGCATGCAAAATAAAAGTTCTAAACAACTCTCTCTCTCTCTCTCTCTCTCTCTCTCTCTCTCTCTCTCTCTCTCTCTCTCTCTCTCTCTCTCTCTCTCTCTTACTCGTGTTAAACATATCCTACACAATGATAATAGTAATCATTCACTCCAAACAAAAAATTTAATCCTCACTCAATTTCTTTTCATTTCACGATCTTTTCAAGTCGAGAAAATATTTAAAAAATATGAGTGAACGCCCAAATCTATTTGCAAATTTGACTCCCAGTAACGTGAAGTGCTTTTTTCGCTTCACTTAAACGCTTGCGGGGAAAAGAGATCTTAGAAATAAAAAAATTTGACGAAAAACTTTTTTGTTTTGTAATCACTGTTATTTAGATAAACGAAACACATTGAGAGATCATTTCTTTGCAGTCCTAAAACTGTTAAAATGTCACCAAAAAAATCAAAATATTTTACTAAAAATATTTCTATGAAAGATATTAGCATTAAAAGGCTAAATGCATGGTAATAGTGACACCAAACGTCCACATTTCAATTGGACGCTTACTTTTTTAAATATAAAATTTTAAGAATAATACAATAGTATTATTAATTTTATTAATATTAAGTTTACATTTTAAAATTTTATAAAGTTATTCATCAAATTATTTATGTTAACGAGTTTAATTTTGGTTAACCTTATCTTTAGGTTTTAGCATAGAATTTCAAAAAATTGCATTCGAGAATTAATTTCATAGTTTCGCATAAAGCGTAAAATCAAAATATCAATCTTGTAAATTCTAAATGATATTGTTTATGAATTTAATAAAAATGTAACCCATAATTGGTTTGTTTAATGTTCTATTAGAGACGGCATTGATATTACCATCACGTTTCTCCACAATGAGAAACATCGACGAAACAGCAGATATCAGAAAAAATTTGAGACTTAGGTATCCAAAGGATCCGCAAAAGGAAAGCAGTCACGAGTGAGTGAATCTGTAGTTTATTGATTTTTAATTGTGACTTTTTAAATGTTATTTATGAAACTCCATTTATTATAAATTAGTTGATTATTAGACAATTTTATCAGAAGAAAGTAAAGTAAAGACTGATTTATTTTGTTGAGCGTATGTTCAGCACATAAAGTAATTCTTCAGATAATAAAGTCATTTATTGCAGAAATATCAACAGAAATAATATAAATAAATTGATACCCAGTGACACCTTAAACGAATGTCATCAAATGTCAAATCAATTATTCACGTCCTGCGGCTATTTTGCCATATATTTATTTAACACAAGTTTTTCGAAAATTATTTTTGAACGCTACAAAAATTGTTGCCTTATTTATAACTCATTAATCCATTTTTTCTTGACTTGTTTTTATCTGTTGAATTGCAATTTCAACAAATTGATCGCTATTTTAAAATTTGTGACTTTTTTCTGACTAATTATTATAAAATTTTTAGTTATACTGTGCTGGAAAATATTTTTAAAATATAATTTTATTGGAGATGTTAATATAAATCTAATATTCTACTGTTGTATAAATATGTTTGATCTACAAATAACAGTATATATTTTCATTGAAGATATTGCGTAGTGTTCGAAGTGGTCAAAGCGAGGAAGGGTTGCGACGCGCTCGGGCCGGAAGTGGCGGCCAAGATTCAACAGGGCTCGCGGGTCTGCATTCAGTGCGAAGAGGCGGCGATGCGCAAGCACTTGGGCTACCGGTGTCACGGACACGGAGTGGAGGGCAAAATGACTCGCTGGACATCGCTGGCCGTACACAACTGTCACGGACGATGGATTCGCCGCGAGCAATACAGCGGCTGTCCCTGCCATCCCTCTGGTCATCCGGATTTTATCTTTGTCTAAATGTTTGATTTATATTGTTTTCACTTAGTAATGCAATAACTTATATTTTATTTCCTAAATAATTATATGACTCGTATCGCTGTTTTATACGTTAGATAAAAGTTCACTAACGAGGCAAAGATGACAACCTTTGGCCAACTCAGTGATCTTTTATGACCAAATCTGTAGTAATTTTAATCAAATGTGCTATACTTTGAAGTGCCATCTCATTCACCTTTAAGTGCCTTAAATGTATTTGTATAAAAATTTTGACGCTCCATATTTGAGTTATTAATAATCGTAATTAAAATGTTAGAATTTTTTTTTGTTTAAAAGATTAAACTTTAATATTAGATAATTTTTTGCTTAATTATATTAAATTTATATCTTTAATACTTACTCAATTCTATATTCAATTTTATATTAATTTATTGTGTTTCGAACTAATTCAAGATTAGTTACGTTCAATAGTAACGTTTTATATTTTAGATTTTATAAAAAAATCCAAATATAATTCTCATGTTGTTCGTAATTAAGTGGTTTGAATAAGAGTTTTTTTTTGTTTTAAAAATCTTACTAATAAGACTATATTAAACAATATTTTGTCTGAATAAACAAAATGATCTTTTTATTGTTTTAATGTAACTTTAATCTACTAAAAGTGTTTCTTTATATTTTAATGTCATAAGATTAATGGATAATTTTGATGCGATATAACTTATATCATATTAAGTAATTGCAATTTCATTTTTTTGTTGTTAAATTGAGTTTTGATAAATTGCATAAATCGCATATGGTATGCGTAGAAGTGGTAGTTTTCAAAATGCAAATTCTTAATTGACCGCCTAAATCGTTATTAAACTCATTTACTAAGTTGACAAAAATTACTGCAAATAAAATCATAATATCGATAACTTATATTTTCTGAATTTATATATCAAATAAAGGGCATAAGTTAGCAAAACCAAATAAATCATAAATGTTCAGCTCTCGTCTAGTGGCCAATTCACGAGTGATTGATATACTGTATGAAGTTATTATTCTTTGCGTATATGATTGATCTGTTTTATAACCAATGTTTTATTCTCTTTTGGTATAAAATACATGAAAACAAAAACGACAGGACGTCACACAACTCGAGTGACCGGTGAGGGCAGAGAATTCATATAACTTATCGTGTCATATGATGCATAATAAGATCTCAAAAAATATAAATGATTTGATGTCTACAAAGATTAAAATATTAGATATATTTTATAAAAACAATTCTATTTGCTAAAGAAGACAAAAAACAAAAATTAAAATATTTATTAATTATTAAGCAACAAATAAAATTCAAATTCAAACTTTTTATAAAATTTTTATAAGTTATTTTATAAATTATATTAAAGACTTGATAGTATTAAAACTTTATGTTTATATAAAGTTTATATAATAGTAAAGTTTCTACAGTATAGGTTTTACTTCACTTTCGAACCAATGAGATCGTGAAATATAAAAAATTAACTTTCTCTAAGCCTCCCCGAAACTAACTAATAGATCAATTAATGGCGTGAAAAACGACTTCGATCTTGTCTGCGACTTTTTCTTCTTCGGCGTTGCCGGCAATTTCTGGCACTTATCGCTGCCGTCGTCATAATCGACGCAAATAGCGTTCAACATATTGCCGGCGAGTGAGTCGAAAAACTGGACCATCACCTCCTGCTGAGCGTCGTCGCAAACGGCACTCTTTTGGCCGGCGGTCGACATACAGCCCTTAAAGCGGTACACTTCGCAACAAAGCAGTGGCAATTTGATAGTGTCTTCGGCGTGTCTGATGCCCAGTAGCGCATCGATGAGCTGATTGTTGCAGGTGTTGATGGCCTTATTGGCGCCGTTCACGCATTTGGCAGCGCTCAGCCAACTCTGTCGACGTTTGACCGAATTTGTACTGTTGTCGCGACACAGTTGTCGACCCGAACTCTTCATGGTGTAGACGAAAATGGAGGACAACTGTTTAGCCAGCTTTTGCATGCATTTCTTGGTGAAGGCGTCCAATTCCCTGATCATCATCGATGAATCGCTAATAAATAATAAATAAGAAACTTGAAACTTATGTTTAATAGAATTTTCTTTAAAAACTTATTTAAAATTTAATTTAAACTAAAATAATGTGCATTATACAGTACATCCTCGATTTTGGCAACTCGTAAATGCCAAACAAATTAGTTGCCAAAATTGTTGCTAAAATCAAGGTTATTTAACTTTACAAGTATAGAGTTGTGACATTAGCAACCCATTGCTAAAATCAAGGATTGCCAATATCGAAGTTGCCAAAATCGAGAATGTACTGTATAAGGTCAATGTTTTGTATAGGGTAATGTTTTTAAACTAGAATAACATATTTTCAACTTTTTTCAATTAGAAGTTTAGGGTTAAAGGGGGTATTGGATTGAGTTGGTATAGGGTTAAGGGGGACTTTGGTTAAAGGGTATTGGGCTGACGGAAGTTTAGGTGGTGTGTAATATGTCGTTTAACTAGAATCATGTACTGAAGCAAATGAGATGGAGTTATAGGAGGTGAGGGGTTCATGAGGGGTGATGAACTATTTAAAATGCATGTTTGTTAAAACGGGTTGAAACGCTAGTTTGCATAATTATGATAATGATAAAATACTTTGTAAATCATTAAGTAATTTGTAAATTACATTCGTTTGTAGTTTAAAATTTAACTTAATTTAACATTTAATTTAACATTTAACATAAAATTTAAAAACAAATTTCTTATCAATATTAATTGTAAAGAATTGGTTAATTAATTTAATTCTAAAAATTAAATAAATTCTTTTGAATTTTCATTATTGATTAATAAATAGTAAATTTACTAATTATAACAGTTCTAAACATTATAAGATAAATTTTCAATTTAAAAAAATATAAAAATTCATACATAACGTTATTTATACATGTAAATAAACAAAATTTAATCTTAAATTAATTTTTAAAAAATAAATTATAATTAATTATAATTTATTAATTAACTTAAAATTTATAGTAAAGTAATATACAAAATGACATTTAAAATTTATAAGTTAATATCTATAGTTATATGTTAGAGTTAAGTTAAGCATTGTGCTAAAATATAACAACAACGAATTTATGTATCATGATTTTTATATATGTATTAATAAAATTTAAATTAAAAATTAAAAGGAAACAACTTTACTTGCAAAAGCCCTTTAATTGTTGTTCATTTTCGGGATATTTACGATCACTTCCAATGGTCAATAGCCGACTAACTAATAAATCAATACGAGTTTCGGTCTCTTTATTGCACTGAATTTCCTTTGATCCACTAAATCCAACCTTTGCTGAAATTGTTTTATCAATTTGAGCAAAAATTAAAATCAAATTTATAATATATAAATTTAGTTTTGATAAGCAATGCATTTTGTTTGCAAATATGGACTCAAATGTTTTGGACTTATTAAAAATTCTTTAATGACTTAACTTTTCTTTTCAACATTATTTAAATATTATATTAAAACGAAGTTAAAAGTTTATCTCTTCATATCAGAGGAAGTATGTATGCGTGAGTTGGGAAGAGAACAGGTAATCAATAGCTTTTTAGGGTCAAGTGCTAACATTTCAATTATAAGCCCTCCTTTATTATTTCCAACGACTGAGTGACATCAAATTAAAGTTTTTAGCTATTTCTTTTGAAAAATTTATAAAACAGGAAATTATCATTTTGATGTCGTGACATATTGTCTCGTTTACAAATGAAAGTTATTAGTGTCACTTTCATAAATAATTTGAAAGCGAATAAAAAGCAAATAAACAGTATTATAGTTTGTTGATCTCGTTATGAGTGATATCAAACGGTAAATGCTTATATAAATTTTAATATTTTTAAGGTGCTATGTATAGTTTAGGCATATATACATTCCCATATTCGAAAACTTTTGCTTAATAGTGTAAATATACCTAAACTACTATATAGTTTTAACCAAATTTTACAAATTTTTTGAATTTTTTTTTATTTTAATTCACATTTGCTTTAAATCGCTCATATATGAGTGACCAACCGTCCAGTTTTTTTCTGGATTGTGCAGACAAGTGCTAAAATAACGGATATTTAAGATATTGTGTGTCCACTTTTATTAATGTTTTTAAAAACTTCTATTCTGTAAAAGAGTGAGTAATAAATATACATGTATATGTTACAAATATACGTGTTCATATATGGCAGCGTAAACAATGAATATTTAAGCAAATAATAATTTTCAAAATAATACACACACATTTTTATCGTTAACTAATTATTCTCTTCAATAATTTTTTATTTCGATTTTCAAATTACAACTTCATTTCGTGTCAAATAATTTGCCGCATTTATCTTTTAACTTTATATTATAATTAGAAAGAAAACGTAATAATTCATTAAAAGTTTGTGAATATTAATACATTGCTATATATGCACATCTGTGTGTAAATCATGCTAACAGTTAATAAATGCATTTAACAGCTATTATTTTACGCTTAATAGAATCTATTCTATGCTTGCTTTAACAAAACCTATTTTTACTCATAATATTAATGTTAATATCAATGGAGCGAATAATTATATTTTAAGCAAAAACTTTATGATTTAATTATTGCAATTATTATATTCAGAATATTAAAATTTGAGGTTAATTAAAAATTAATCAGGTAAACATCAGTCATTAGCTTGATATATGTTAAATGAAGCATTTACAAACTGCTACAAAGAATATATTTTTAAAAATCTAAATTAACAATAATTGTTAATTTAAAAATTACAATTATTGTATGTATAAATGTAACTTAGAAGTGTTTATTTACCCAGAATTGGACAGTCAAAATGAATTCACAAGTAAAGTGAAAGGAATAAGATTCTGTGATTAATACAATATAACACAAATACTGTAGACTCGTGATATGACTCTAAAATTAAGTTTAGAGTAAGTATGTTATACTGTACACTATATTATCGATTATAGCAATTTTCGCAATAGCAATAACTATTGTAATTAATATTTCATAATTTTACTTCGTTTTTTGTTATGGAAATATATGTTTCTCTCTTAAAGATGAACATTTTTAAAAATATTTTAAAAAGGTTTTATATAAAAATAAGGTCGAGATAATAATTCATGCTAAATAAATTTTATTGGTAATACTGTATGTAGAAAAATAATTATTATGGTAATATAATTTGAATATGTTGTAAAACTAGGTATATTTTTAGCTTATTTTGACTTTGACTAAAGTAAGCTTATGGGTTTGAGATGTCTGTCTGTCCGTCCGGCTGGATCTCCCGCTTGATTAATTCACGATTGGTAAAAATAATGTTAAAATAAGCTTATTTGGATGATCGTATACTTGTTTATTGTTAAATCTCATTTTCACAATCACAATAAACTGAGTAAAATTTTTGTTTACTGATTTATTATATTAGAAGAATAATATTTAATATTTAGATATATTGTTCATTATTTAACAGATGAACAATATATATATTATTGTGTTAATAAACATTAAAATTTCACCCTTTATTATTAAAATTATTATACATACATACAATATAACTTACACAATATTATAAAAAAAATTAAATATCGGCTCAAGAATTTTTCAAAACATTTTACAACTTTTTATGCAATTCTAAAAGTTATAAAATCCCTTTAGAAGTTATAAAATGTAAAAATATTCTTTTACAGAAATTTTTATGTCCTGTTATAAATAAAACACATAACGATTTGAATTTACGCGTTAAAATTTCCACCAGAATATAAAGAATACCGTATTTAAAAGACGATATGCGTAAATGTGAAACGTTTCCATTAATTACCATTTATAACATCAATTTAGCAACAAATATACATTCAAATCAAGCATAAACTCAGTAACGATTTATCAAACTAGTTATTATTAACTTGAGCTCTGATGCAAATCAGTATTTATTACAGTCTATTAAATAAGCCTTACAACTATACCCTATTATATTCAATATTATTCACTTAAACTCGAGTATATTGACGCTAAAACATGTGAACATAGAATAAACAAAATTAAGTGGCAATAAATTTTTTTCACTAAAGTATATTTTTAACTAGAAGTTTGTTTTAAAATCTCTTAAATATTGTGTTATTTCAGCGGATAAACAAATTGGTTTTTTGCTCTCAGTTTTTGGTAACCTAATTGTTATAATTATATTTTTAAAAATTATGTATTTTTCTATATTACGTGTTTAAAAAAGAAAATATATATATTTGCTAAACATTATTGTCTATGAATTTGTAAATTATAACAGAAAATTGAAAACAAAATAAAAATAAAGAAGTTATAAAATTAAATTTGAGTGAAAAGATGTGCAAAACAAATATCGTTTATTATGTGCATCAGTACTGGACCGATATTCAAGACCCGAGAACCAAAAACTATTGGTTGGTAGACGTGGGCCCGTGGACTATAGCCAACATAATGTTTGCCTACTATTTTTTCGTGACACACATCGGACCGGAACTAATGAAAAATCGCCAACCCTTTCAAATGAGAAAACTGTTACTCGTCTATAATGTGCTAATGGTTGTGATGAATGGCTATTTTTTCACGAAAGTAATAAAACGGATCAATTGGAACAGAATGACGGATTGGAAATATCCGGATAGAAGTGATG